>JAOUZG010017399.1:1873875-1890349 GCA_026289955.1 Argiope argentata
ATATATATATATATATATATATATAAATTTTAATCAAATGAACTTCATTTTTGGAGAACTAATGCCTTCTTAAATGATATAGACCAAGATAAAAAAAATAAATCTATTTTCTTTAAAACATGCCAATTTTTTCGATAAGAATTAAGATTTAAAATGTGAAGGCATTAGAAAAGTATTATTTAAACTAAAAATTCATTCAGATACTTTTCCATTTATTTTTCAAAGGTTGTTAAATATGAAACAAAGCAATGCTCAGAATTCCTATTGATTAAAATTGGTGCTTGGGTAAAAGGTTTATTGAAAATTAGCAAATGTTTTGTGCTTGGGAGGTCTGTCATTCATTCGCCTTCTTCGTGGTTTCACTCCTCATTTTAATTCCTTTTATTATTCCATTTCCGGGAAAAACTATCTGAAAAAGAGGATCAATATCTTTCTTTTAAATAGGCAATTACCGAACACATGCGGAGATTTGAACAGTTTTTTTCTCTATGACTCTTTCTGATATTTCCAGTTTTATTTTGTTTTCGGCTTATTGCATCTTTAAAGGCTGTACTTTTAAATAAATTAAACAATTGTTTTAAGATTAATTTTGTTTTATTATTTACTAAATTTGAAATTGATAATTTTTAAGAACCTCTTTTTTAAACCGCTGGTGAATATATTTGATTCATTAATCTTCATTGTGATTATTGTAAATTTTAATTCAAAATGTTCTCAAAACATAATTTATCTGACTTAATGTTAAAAAAATAAATGAAATTAAAATACGATGTCACTGGAGACTATGCGATTTTATGCAAAAAAGAAAGCTCATAAAATATTCTGAAAATCGTTTCAAATGACATTTGGATGGACACTAGCGATTTTTTTAACTGATTTTAAATTTTATTCCAGGCAATGATATTGATTATTAAACTTGTCGCTTATTGTATAATGCCATTTGTTATAATTTGAATTTTAATACAGTTCTACATCTTAAAAGTCTTACTTAGTTATTATTTTATTGTAAAATCAAATTATTTTCTTTATTTTTATGAACACAAAAGAATATATGCATTCATTTATGACAATGCATTAGGAAATTTAACGCATAGAAAAATTGTAAAAATTTTAAAAGTCCAAGCCCTTCTACGGTAAACTTGCAGAATAGTGTAATATAATAAGATTATTAATAAAAAAATACTTTAAAAATTTAATTTAGTAAAAATATTATTTTTCTGGAAGTTACGAGAAGCAAATTTAGTATTCACAACATTTTACTATGAAGAAATGTGATATTTTAATGGCAGAGTAAAAAATTAACATTTTAATTCATTAAGAGTTATAAAATATTTTAACAATACTATTTTTTCGATACTATGAAATCAAACCAGTTTTAGTAATTCTTAAAAATACACAAACATAAATTAATAGTAGAACAAGAAATAAATTCACCCCAAATGAAAATTATGCAAATATATAATTTTTTGTTTTGTTTCAGGAAATAAATTTTTCTCCCTAATTTTGAGAAATAATTTTACAATTTTATGAAGTAAAAAATGTTTTAATAAGTTTAAAATTTCTTCAAAAAGTTCAAAAGATCGGACACATTTAATTTATAACAGCTAGAACCCCATCAAAGTAAAAATTATAAATATATTTTTTAAGCTAGTTTTATGCAATGTTATGCATAACAATTGAAAAACGATTTCCAATTCCCACAAAGGATTACTACGTTTTGAAATTATAAGGTACTTTTAATTTTTCTTAGAAATAGAAAAGAAAAAAAAGATATATTCTCAAAAAGCAAAAATACGACGCGATAAGAAACAGTGACGCTGTTTCCATGTGGCTGGAATTAATTTTTCTCTATTGTCCAGAAGGGGAAAACAATATCTTTACCAAATTTGTCACACTTAAAAGTTGTTAACAATGTAGCAAATATTAAACAATGCAGGAAATGGAGAAATTTAATTACAAAAGAATCTTCTTTCAGAGCAATCAATGGATAAATATATTACGCCATCCATTCTTTAAAATTATATTTAAAACATGCATTTTAGAGAGAAAAAAAGTTAATATTTTTTTCAGAATTCAAAAACCCGATAAAATGAATATAAATATAAAATGAATGTGCATGAATATAATATTAAAATGAATGATAAAATGAATATAGTTATGCTTTGAATAATCCATTCACTAAAGATTATTTCTAATTCTATACAATAAAGGAATTATTTCTTTTACAACGATCTTTGAAATCACATCCATAAAACTATGCATTTTGTATAAGAAATATTTTTCCCAAAATATGTGTAACAAAAATGAGTATAAGATCTCTTTATTGTATAATGCGTAAAAAATAACCAACTTAAAAAATTATTAATATAAAATTAATCATACTCCAGTTAATGCACCATGAAACTTCATGATAAACATTAGACAATACCTCGCTGTCAAAAACAGCAAAAAATGAGATAGAATTATCAAAAACTGGAATTTGAAATTTAAGCAAAATAAATCGCAATATTGTGTTGATATCTCAGTAATGATAGTTTTACTTTGAAATACTGAAAAATGTATTAAATAATAATAATAAAATGTATTCATAATTCTAAAAAAATAATACACGACAGTCTTATTTTTTAATGAATGGGTCAAGAAGACAATGAAGGAGTCAGTCGATTTCAATTTATTCACGATATTAATGTAAAATCTTAAAGTTGGCTATAGTCAAATGTGTCGTAAGTGAAAGAGGAGTAAAAAGAATAGTCGATTTCTTTCAACCTAAAATCGGAAATTGTTACAACTCCCCCGTATTGACACTATGCTATCTGAAAACGGCCTAAGCCGGCAGCTCTGAAAGAAAAGAAGGGCATCGGGTGATCCCCGACCCTACAGGGAGAGGAAAGGAAATCCTAGAAATACAAAGCATTCTCCCCTTGTGCCCTCAAGGTGCTATCTCCCTGACGGGAATAAAGATAAAAGGAGAAATCTGTGAATGGGTTGAAAAGTGACCCGACTGGTTATTCTTGGAATAATCGTAACACTGAATTGCTTATCACTGAAATCTATCGGAGCAGTTACTTCTCACTTTCCGAAAATTTCACTGTAAAGTGATTAGTCACCCCTCTTCTCAATTGTAGCGACCTTGACTTTCCAATATTCGCATTTGACAATCCGCTATCATATGAAGGTCATTATTATTGCTGTGACATGAGTCGTAACCGTCTCTGGACGGTCACACGTGACCCCAACAATGGTCATCCGTTTATTCACTTCGCTGGAACCATCTATCGGTAGAATTTAGAAATAAAAAAAATTAAAGAATTGACATCTATTTTTAATTTAACTTTTTCAGAAAATTCTTTAATTTAATAAATAAATTAAATAAATATTATTGAAAGAGAATTTAAAAAAAAGGTTAAAAAAGATAAATTAATTCGATCACGTGTTTCTTACATCAGTAAATAAAGTATTAAATATGATTAATAAATTTTAAATTTAATAACAATTAAATTTTTTTAATTAATAATATGATTGAAATAACAGATAATTGGAAGAAATATTTAAAAAAAGCAATAGAAAAATTATTTGTTACTCAAAAAAAGGTGAATTATGCATCTCTACTTAAGACTCATCATAACGATCATTGAAAACTAAAGAAGGCCAATATATTTCGATATCATTACGAACTAAAAAAAAACCTTTTCAAAAGTTCTTAAATTATATTATATATATATATATATATATATACGCTAGACTGTCATCATTTATCCGCAGATTCTAAAAAGGGAGTTCGTGTTGCAGAAAAAGAGATGAATTATGATGCACTTAATTTACCTTATTGTTAATGCACAAAAGCCATTATAAGTTAAAGATCAATATTGTCTCTTGAAAATTAATATTTCTCCATACCGCATCGAATATCTAACATAATTCACTGCCCATGATCCTTTTATGATGTTGTGGATATAATGCAACTTATTAATTTTCTGAAGTTCTAGCCATCTTTTTATAGTATTGGATGGTAAATAGTTGATTCAATCATTGATTTGAAATGGAAATTGTTTTTTCTGATTTCTTGAATTAGAAATTCAATCAATAAAAGAATCTGGTAGCCATGATGATAGAAGACTATAAAGGATAGTTGTAATATAAGTTTCAAATTCGCTCTTCAAAAAAAGTTTTCAAGCAGTTTTAACATAATTTATCCATTCTTCTTTGAACTTTAAAAGGACTTGACAAAATCACTTTATATATAAATATTTAACTATCTGATCAAAAACATAAAAAGGAAAAAGTTTTCATTTCATGCCATTTTACAGAATAACGATAATTTCAAAATTTCAGAATGATTTTTTTTTGCGTCATGTTAAATTTACATGTACTATTTCAAAAATTAGTATGCGGATTCTAGAAATTATAAAAGTTTATTATTGTTATTATCATTATATCATTATATATATATATATATATATATATATATATATATATATATATTGAAAATTGGAAAAAGTTCTATAAATATAGAAGGAAAAATTAGTACTTTTAATAAGCAATTTTTAGCTTCGCTCACACAAAATACTATCTATTCTTCTATTTATAGTTTCATAGATAACTATATAAAATTATTTATTTAAAAACTCTAGTTAAATACTTTTAAAATTCAGAAAGGTGCCGTTATTACTGTGAAAAGAGAGAAGTTAAAATACGAAGAATTTACTACACATAAATATTTTGTTAAATTGAATCGTAACCTAGATACAAGAATTCTATTTAAAAAATTAGAAAAAAATATTTAGTAACTTTTAATTTTAGAAATTAAATTTGTAAAATAAATTACTGTACATTATGTCTTTTTATAAACTTAGTTCTTTACATAAATTGCTGTATATCTCATATGTAGCAATCTTGAACTGAAATGATGGATGCTACATCAAGAGACAGGCTGCGCACTAATTTTTGAAATTTTTTCTTATACGGATTGAGATATGGAGACTTCAATCAGACAAAACAAATTCCTTAATACCAAAAAATATGACCTAGAATTTCGAATTAAACCAAGAACTAATTCTTCATATAAGAAGAGATGCATTCCAATTGTTTTAATAGTATGGAATTCTCGCAGAAAATTATTTCAAACACTAGTAGACAACTTTTTCGCAGAAATAAGATCACTGCTACAAAAGATGGTACTACTTCATGAGAGTAATTAATACATTTTCAGAATAAATAAAGAGTAAATTATCGCAAATAAGATTAGAAAACATTAAAAGTCCAAAGTTTTTATAAATACTAAAACATATATTTTATTTTTGTAGTAATAAATGTGTTGAAATTTATGTTAGGCACTTTAATACATTTTATAGGTATTTAGGATATTTCTAATCCCTTACAAAATTTAGTATAATTATTCCATGATTGAAATTTAATGCATGTCTATGTGTGTGTGTGGAAAGAACTACACACATAGATATACATTAACGTTTAGTTTCTCATAAAGAGCAATTGAAACTCAGTTGACTGTAATGCCAATATCCTTTTGAATTTTATAATATTCAGCTCGAATTTTTATATTAATTATCCAATGTACTTGGCTTTGGAAAAATAGAAAGAAAATATAATGTGTTTTACTCATGCACAGCTCAAATTTCTTTTCTAAAAATACTTATATTTCCTGGAATATTGATAGTTTCCGATTATCATATATTTCATATTATTTTGTCATAGTCTCTGTCTATTCCGTATATTTTTTATTGAAGACTCATGCTTTCATAAGCAAAAAACTGGCAATAAAAATTGATATTTTTTCTCAAAGTTCTTTATGCTTCCCGAATTTACGTGATAACTCTCCAAAAAGTGATTTAAATAAAACCGAAAGCAAATAAAATAGTTACTGAAAGTTGGAAATCTTTATCTGCTCTTCTGTAAAGCGAGATGAGGCCAATCCTTTTCTTTTCCATCAACTTCTGCTGGTCCTAACAATTCTCACGTGACAGAATCAGCACAATGAAATGCGAGTTCAAATATATTTTTAAAAGGCTTGGGGTTAAAATGTAGCTCTTCCAACTTTTTAGAAGAAAATTGGGAAAATGTACGAATAATAAATTATATATGCTTTTGATCACATTATATTAAAGGAAGTCCTGTTCCGATGAGGTAAGTAGATAGGAGAAATCCTCTTTTCTGAGGATAGTTAGGAAAAAGTGGTTCTCCTACATCTAGGTAGTAAATGATTAATCATAATAGGACTAAAAATGCCATAAAAGTATTAACTTAAAAAAAAAGTTTTTTACGAATGTGGCTAAAAGTAAAAGTGAACAATGCAAATATCCCTTTTCCTCTTCGAATATTAAGAACGCAAATATCATTTAAAATCACATGTTATTCATTGAAAAAGTGTTGGTCACAGAGAAAGTTGCAGTTGAGGATTATCATTGGTGAATCTAGATTTTTTTTATGGGTTTTAAAACTGAGACAAAATATTTATCAAATACACAGTCTAGAGACTCTCATGGGAACTCATTTGGTTCATTATAGTTCTCTAGATTTTGCGCCGAAGAAACGTAATTCGTGAATTATGCCCTAGGAATTTCGCATTTTTTACAATGTACAAATCGACAAGCAATCACACAGAAATTTTTTTTAACTGGGTGAACATCAAAATGTGAGAATTCATTTACGGCTTGAGGTCGAGTTTTTTGAAGATTACAGTACTTTCTTTCTGTTTACCTCGTATCATCAACAAGAAAAATAACAGAAATTTTATTGAAACTTCTCTTCGTTTCCGTAAACATATTTTATAACTTTTCATAAACTTGCAGATTTTTTTAACCAGCGAAATCAGTCTCCCTCAAACTTTCTCGCTTACTCTCCAATAAAGGGTACATCCTCCTCTTTCCACAAAAAACTGTGGACGAAGGAATTATAGAAATTTGTTACAGACTCACTCTTTTTATTGAATGTATCCTGCTAACAGGTATTTTGAACTTGTTTTTACCAAAAGAGGAATACAAATTTATCCACTGTAATACTATTGTAGTCCTAAGACTACATAACGATTTTTTGCCCTTTAAATTTCATCAAATATCAATAAAGAAAATTATAAATGCACTGACGATTTTGTTTAGTTGCCCCCATTTGTTTTTTGAGGGTAAATCGCGTATTGATTTCTTTTCCTTCGAGAGGGTTTTCTAAATATTTCTTAAACAGTGATGGGTTCAAATTTTTTTTATTCTGTAAATGGAAACACACTAAACGAATTCTTCAAAATAAACTGTGCATATCACCAACTTCGAAAACAACAGCGTTCTATTCCAAAGCTAACAACCGATATCTAGAGTTTTGAAAGGAAAAAAATGCATTTTATCAAGGCAGTAACTTGTATTTCACGTTAAAGCATCCAGTAGCACATCAGTATTCCATCTTTTAACATTAATAAGAGGAAAGAAAACGACTCAAAATGATAACTACAAATGTAAACAAAATATCCGCTTTATACTTGGCTGAGGGCGTTAATGGCAGACTCATCGAGGAAAGCATTGCGGATGAAGAACTAGATGCCATGCGCACAAGTCATATGTCATGTACCTTATAAGTCACATGAATTGACCCCATTATTGAAGGATTGCATGCTGCATATAGAGATGTAGATTAACATACAATGAGTTTTTTGACTAGAATCATGTCTATTTTTGATGTTAACCTACCCATGCAGTACAGTCTGTTGTACTATATTGTACAATGTTGTGCGATATTATATGATATTAAACAATATTGCGAATATTGATCAATGTTATACAATATTGTACAATATTCGCAATATTGTTTAATATTGTGGAATTATATGATATTAAACAATATTCCACAATATTAAACACTATTATACAACAAGATATGCTACATGGGTATATGTGAAATTGTATCTACCTAGTTTTTCATGTTTTGTATGTAGTTACCTAGCTTATTTGTACTTGAGAAATTAGACAGATTTCTTGCGAGTCCATGCCTCTTAAAATTTTACAGAAATATACAAATTTGGTCATACGACGATTTATCAAACATCAACCGCCAACCTTAAAAAGTTTTGGAGTTATCATTCCCATCTACAGACTAACATAATGTCAAAAATCGAACGCAGTGAAACATGGTTGTTAGTCAAAATCTTAAGTTCGAAGTTTTTCTAGATTAAACATCTTCTATATTTTATATACTTAAAAGTAAAAGATTTTTTTTATTAAGTGATTTGAAAAATGAGTAATAGTTTTGCTTTCTTATATCCCAGAGATACTATTTTTTATTTAATTCATAGAATGGCTTATTATCGAACACATTTCATGATTCAATTTTTTAAAATAAGCATAGAATTTAGAGAAAAAATGTATTTAGTAATGCTTCACACCAAAATAATTTACCACCTAAATGTTTTTTTACTTCTAATTTATCATCTTTTGTTCACAGTTCTTTTAAGTATCAATTATCGCTTCAAGTGCGAAATCTATATTTTTATATATCACCTGTTCAAACCAAAATCACATTTGGAGTTTTCTATAGATAAATTAGATAATTGTTTTGAAATCATAAAATTTTGACATTAAGAATGGCAAGAACTGGGGATCATAACATTTGGTTTCTTTTAATTCAATGTACAGCAATCGGTCACGCATTTTCGACTGTAAACAAAACCATTAACAGTTCAAGCAACAGAAATAGTGTTTACATTTTACCTCACTTTTTCCCTCTCTCTCTCTATTTTTTTCATGACATGTTTAGATTTAGCAAACAACTTTGGAACACCAATTTTTTTATTTTATTATTTTTCAAGTCTTCTAGTGTTGTTCTCAGTTCGTGTATCAGTTTTGATTGATAACAGAAATTGACTCAGAACAGTGGAGTTTCCCGATATTAATTTGAAATTAGAATGTTTTGACGAAGAGAAAGAAGTTCTAGAACGCTAAAGTAAATTAAAATCAAAGTGAGTGTTCTTTTCAACTGTTTTCATTTGAAACATTGCAAATGATTTCATTTGAAACAATTTTCTTAATACAATTACGGTATGCTATGTTTAAAACTTTGGATACTGCTATGGTAAAGGTTTTGAAATTATTCATACGTGTATTTACAATTCGAATTTGAATTAATTTATGCATATATTTACAATTCAATTTTTTAAAATACATATATTGCATATTAAAAACTTTAGAATGCCATAATGTTTTTTTTCAAAGACACTATTCTTTAATTATTTCGAAATATGTTGAAATAAATTTCATGGTTTCTATTAGATAACACATTTGTTTATTAAATAACACATATTAATAATACATATCAAGTCAACTTTTTGAGTTAAAGAAATTCAATCAAATAAATTAGAAATTTTTAATAATAGTTTAGGGAATCATTTTATAAAAGTATTATTATTAGCGAAGAATTTTTTCAATGATATTCTGATATTAGAAACATTTTCTTTGTAAAATTCGTTTAATTTTCTAAAATGTTAAGAAATTATGTCACTACTTGCATTTAATTTTAATATTTAAAACCAATATTTGATACTATTGATCTATATAAATTTTATATTATTAATATTATAAATTATTGAAATATATATGACAAGTATTAAAGTGAAAAATATGCATCATTTTTGTGTTTCTTTTAATTTATCAGCTGGCACAATTTTTACTAAGCGCAACGCTGTCTAAGTATCAAAAAAAGTAAAACTCTTATAATTCGATTTGAACTTTTTCTGAAAATTTGACTATTATATTTAAATGAATCAGTTATTGAATCTATTTTTGTTCAAATTTTTAAATGTTGAATTTTTATAATTTTTTTTAAATATTATCCATTAATTTTACAAACATTTCCTAATATTTTTTCATTGGATGATGCATGTAACTATTAATCAGAAATTTTAGGGTGATGAAACAGTTTAAAGACGAAAATAATTAGTCTCTGGCATTTGGATGCTTTTAAATGAAGTTAAGAATGTACAAACATGAAAAGAAATCGGATAATCCAACTTATTCGAATCCAGTTCATGTCTCGTACTCAAATAATTCAAATGATTTGAATTTTTCACAATCGTCAGTTCACACTCATTCGAGTTAAATATTATTAAATAAAAATTGCCATTTTTAAAAATTGATACTGAAGTTGAACGTTTATGTTTTTTCACAATAACAGTACTAATAAAAATTTCGTAGATATCAAAGAACCAATTGCCGTAAAAATGAAAATTAACTCTCATTTTAAAAATACACGACGAAATTCATTAAAATAATTCGTCTGTGTTTTATAAAATTAATACAAAACAATATTTCCCAAAGATTGAGAAATACAGACATTGTCCAAGTGAAGTTGCTCAAATTTTTCATTTCAGAAAATGGTTCGTCTTACTCAGCTCTCTAGGTTAAAGTTTTTTTTATCAAATATAATATAACATGAATTAATATATAAAAATTAAATTAAGATAAATAATTTTTTGTACGCTATAAAAATCTAAACTATAGAATAGATTTTCTTCAAATTTGATCCCAATGGATCCGAGAACGATTTTAGCTGATGTTTCGTGAAAATTAATTAAATATTTAATTTTTCATTCGCTTGTAACGAAAAAAAATAATTTCATTTTAAGCACCTCTGAATATATCAGATTGTAAAACAAAAAAAAATATTTTTTTAATGTAAAATTAGTTAAAATGTTAAATTTAAAGACAAAGAAAATGTTTTTAAAGAAGTCAAATAATTTTCCTTTTAGAATTTTCATATAATTTTCTCATTTCAAAAGTGAACTTGAAAATAGCACAACAGTAGCAGCAAGAAGGGATTCAAGTTTTGGACTATATATATAAATTTATTGTATGTTTCTGAACTAACTTTATGCAAACAATGATTAAATTGATCTTTAAAGTCTTTTTTCTTGCGAAATAATTAGAGAAATAACTTTAAAATTTTTTTTTATTTCTGAAAATAAAGACGCACTCATTTTTTAAATCTCACCAAAAATATATAAGACATTCTATTCTAAGTAGATAACAGTTACTAATTGGTTCGTCAATATATATAAATAAAAATGAGAAATGCCACAAATGATATACGAAAATTGTCTTTTTAAATTAGAATAATATTCTCATTCAAAACCTTCTCAGTCTTAACAATTTTAAATGAAGAAATTTTACTATTTATGTAATCAATTCTGTATTCTTAATATTAAAGTGTAATTTAACAATGTAATGCAGATAATGTTATTATGAAAATGCAGTGTTGTTGTTTTTTAGATATTTCTTCTTACGATGAAAAACAAAATTTTATAGATATGTCAATGAATGTTGAATCAATCCTTCATCAATGATCCAGTCACGATAAAAAAATATTGAGTTTCTTAAAATTACAGGAATTATGGCGGTATTTGCATTAGGATTCAAAATTTGCCAATTATTTTAAAACGGGGGTCTTGCTTTGTTGGAAAACTTGTATAAAGCGAGTGGAGTCAATATAATATACATAACATTTTTATTTGTTGAAAGCATAAGGAATTTATTTCGATAATTGGTGTACTTCTTATGTACTTCCGATCACCTCGAACGAAGCAGACGATAAGATTTGTTGTGACCGATTGCTGTCATTATCATAACTCGTCCATAACACCAGCCGATCCATCGAATTATCCACTTCGAGGCGTTTTGCTCCCAGCCATAAAGTGGTCAATCTCTGACTTTCATCCTTCCCTCTCCGTCCACCTATAATCCTGTTATACAAAATGGCAAAAGGAATGGGAAGAAGGCGAAACAGGCCGTTCAACATATTACATAGTACCGAAAGTTTCTCTTTACGCTGCCAACTGGAACAGAGCGAATGTTTTTTTCTTCGCTGGACACGACCCATTCCCGACATACCTACACAGATTCCATCTAGTCAACTATCCTTGCTGTAGCTTCGGGGAAATAGGATCTCCAGTTCACTATGCCACAGAATGCCTACTCACTCTCTCATGGCACATGAGAAAGCCAGAAAGAAGTCTCGAAGAAGAATGATACAGGAGAGTTGAATCAAATACCCTTTCACATGGCAAAATCCACTCCATAGTAAACCACATTCATGAATACCAAGACCCCTTCAAGACCTACAATAGTTGAGACAAGAATTTCCCCCTGTGATAATCAACCCAAATTACAATTAAAAAGTTCCTCAAAAGTGCAGATCTCATGATGGAAATCAAGACCCCAGGACCCAGATGGACGCTGCGTATTTCTGACTTTATTGTGATTGTTCACAATTTAATTTGTCAATTTCCCCCCTTTTTAAGTAGTAATCTAATTCCCCTGTTAGTTCAATCCATAATCACCATTTGTTTCAGTATTCTTGTCCCCTCTTTCCAGGTATAACTTCTGAAAAAAATTGAACAAATTCGAGTAAGATTTGACAGCGATGGCATTCTCTCTTCAAATCTCTGAATTATATATCGCCCCTCTTCCCCCCTTTAACAAATGTTTCCTTTTTTCTCTCTCTCTTTCTCCCATCTTGTGCTCATCCAACTGGTTAGGTAATTTAGCGTTATAGACACCGGGGACACAGGATGGCGTTATGTAAGTTATATAATTCTGTTAAACAAGGAGCAGGTTATCACTTAAAGAGAATCTCATCAAATACTCACAATTCCTCCAATTTCTCGTTTCAGAACTAAAGAAATACAAAACTTCAAAGCGTTCAAATAGATAGTAAAAAAAACTGACAATTTTGGATATCATATCTTTCAATGTCATAAGGATACCTGGGACCACGTAATAAGGTCATTATTTAATAATTGGTATATATATAAGGAGAGTCTAAAATTTTGAGTAAAGGGATAAATATCTGAAAAGCAACGTGAGAGAGAGAAAAAAAAACTGACAGTTTTTGACATCCTGTCCTTGAGCGTTTTAAGATTAGTTGGGACCATCAGTACCGTACTAAGGTCATTATTTAATAATTGGTATGCTATAAGGAGCGTCTTAAATGTTGAGTTATGTTGAAATGATTGCAAAACAGTTATCGTATAGCACAACAAACAGTAAATCACAGCGAGCTCAATTATTCAACATTAACAGCAAACGTAAACACAGCTCATTAATGGCAAGCGAGAAAAGTAATATAACTCGCTACAACGAGTCGTTACTCTTTCGAGAGGAGTACTAAATGCCAGATTGCGGCAACCCGTCTTTTATATAGCCGAGCGAGCGGAAACACTCGGAGTTTTGTGAAATATCCAGCGGCTACCAGACTATTCCTTTCGCCAAACCAACCAGGCTGGCGCCAAGCTCTTCGACAGCCGTTGCCAACGGCTTCTCCGTCGGGGACTTTTGCGGAGATCGCTCGCTTGTTACAATACATTTGATATGAGTTCTTTACTCAAAACTCTCTATATACGACGAATTTGGAAGAAATTTTTAAAGAGAAAGTTTCTTGCCGTCTACACATCCATGTTCAAGTGAACAAGATAATGGAAAAATAATTATAGTGAGATCGACAAAATTTAGATTAAGGTTTTATTATAAGTACTGAATCTTTGTGTTAAATTTTGGTCCAGTTCGTTAGTGAATTGATTATTTGTCAATCCATGCATTCGTGTGTGTTATAAAAATAGAATTTAGTGCATTGTCTCCACATAAAAACTCTAGATCTGTATTAAATTCTGGAATGAATCTAAATAGGGAATAGATTCAAAATGCATGCGATATTCTGTATACGAAGAAACCAAAACATACAGTTTTATTGGAAGTAGATAATAAAAATAAGTGCAGAAAGCTTCAATAAATCAAAAAGTCTTATCAGATCAATTATCTTTAACTTATTTTCTTTTATGAGTTGGGCTGATCGAAGCATTTACTTTTAAGGACTTGATGAAAAAGAGAAAATTCACATATTATATTTAGTTGCGCATGTTGCAAATTAAGCGATGCTTTCCTTTTTTTAAGGTTTAATCGTTAATTTTTTTTTCCAAGTCACCAAAGTTATTTGATGTTCATAGAGCTATTGACTAGATATAAAAATAGCTAATTACTGACTTTCTAAGCTAACTGCTAGAGATTAGAAAAAATTTATTATTATGTGTTCCCGACGATTTTTTGAATTTGATGTAAAAACTACATTTTTGACGAATCTATAAAGTTAAGAGAATAAAGTCAATCACAGTTTGCCGAATTTAGATTTGTAGCGTCAGCCTTATAAGCTAAATAATATCCTTCGAGCTGAAGGGTCCCTTTTGCTCGAACGGTATACCGCTCGGCTACTGGCTCAAACGTCGCAGGTTCGTACCGCGACCTTCACTAGTTACAGATTCATTATGTTGTTGCAATTATGCTGTTTTTTAATAAAGTCAAATTTAGGAGCAATGCTTGCAGATAAATAGGAAAAAAGATTTGTCTTCAAGAAGTTTAATCATAGACATTAAACACTTTTTGATTTTTAACACCCATTTTCCTTTTTGTAAGTATACTTAGTGAATGGACGAAATTTATGACTATTCCCTAAGATCAACTATAGATTTATTAGCCAGATTACTTACTTGTGTTTAATTTTATTTGTCTTAGATGACAGATTAGACAGTTTTTGCTTAGTATAATTCTTTGAGAAACCTTTTTTTCATGCTATATTAATACTCAGCATATAGTCACTGTTTTGCCGAAGTAAAGATACAAGAGTAAGATTTTTTTAAAAATTTTCTGACTCGATTATTTTTACTGTTGCCAAATTCTTTAATAACTAAATCAATAATGAATTTTCTCATTATCTCATTTCTCACTATACAAATTTAAGTATATAATCCGGGGGACCCCGAAAGCCTATTGACAGTTTTCATAATAATTTCGAAATCCGAATTCAAAGATAATATATAAAGCATGCAATCTAGTGCTCATCAAATGAGTTGAGAGTTCAATTTTTCCTCCCCCCCCCCAGTATGATGCAGAAGTTTGAAAAGAGCCATACGTGTTCAGATTTTATTTGATACTAGTACAATATACAACATAATTTTAATTGAAAGTGAATTATTTTCAATTGTAACAGCGTCCAAAAAGTGCCCAGAAAACATTTTGTCAATTTGACAATTTCAATCGCTAAATTATACAGCATGTTATTATATGAATTAATACTTGGGTATATATATATATATTTAATTTGGCAAAATTTTTCCTTGGCGCATTTTGGTTGCCGTGAAGGTTAAGAAGGTTATTGGCGCCGAATTGCGCAGAATTGTCTCTTAGATATCAGTTTTCCCTTTGTTTTAGTATCTTTCTCTTGTTTTTTTTATAAGTCATCCACTTTCTACTGACTTTTACTAGTACTTACTTTTATTTACTTTTACTTGTTTTACTACTTAGTATTTGTGGTATTTTCAGTTAAAGTAAACTCGTACATAAACTACTGAGATCTAACAACCTTAATGGACCAACATTTGAATTGACGGAAATTTGAGTTATACTAACCGTAATTTATTACATTTACTTACTATTCATTATCTACTTTTTTCAAAAAATTATCTTTATAAAAGCAGGGCCGCATTTGGCAATCGTTTGCTGCTTTGTGATTAATGATTAATATAAATTATAATGAAATATTTTATTTCTTACTCTTAATAACTTCTTTAAGGAAAATATTATTAATTTTTTTTTAAGTTTCACAATCTAAACTATTTTAGAAGTTCATTGGGGAATACATTTCTTTATTTATTGTGGATATAATTGTGCCTTCAATTACATGATAATATCGAACAACAATATTTAAAAATGGGCGCATATTAAATTTGTTTATAACTATTTAGTTCTAATATTAAACCTTAATTGGAAGAGAAACAAAATTTCTAATTAAAAACATGCTTTATATTAAAACCAATGCTATATATATATATATATATATATATATATATATATATATATATATATATATATATATATATATATATATATATATATATATAACGAAAGTAGAAAATTAATAAGTTCAACAAAGAAAAGGAAATCCGGCTTCAAGGAAAGGAAATCTGACTTTCTTAAGGGTCACCATCTGGCAGGGATACCAAAACAGAGTTTTTTTTCTGTAAAAGGGTTGACTATTGTCTAAAAATGGAGCCGGTTTTATGACCCGAAAAATCCCAATTAAGGCCTAAAAAAGCACCAAATTTTATAAAACAAATTTTGTAAAATAAATAAAAACGCACAATAATTAGAAATAGATGAAAAAAAAATATAAACAATATAAAACTATAGACGAAAAACAGACCATAATTAAAATTAAAAAGTAGAAACAAAAAAAGCAAAGGACACACCAATAGTCGGTAAAATTATTAAAAAGCAGAAATCGTTATTCGTATCTTCCCATTTTAAACGTTGTTTATTGCTTATAATTAGCGCCACCTAATGGATTAGGCAAATGTGTCAAAGGTATAAAAGAGTCATTCCTTCTTATATTATATATATATATATATATATATATATATATATATATATATATATAT
>JAOUZG010017399.1:1890449-1902592 GCA_026289955.1 Argiope argentata
ATATATATATATATATATATATATATATATATATATATAATACCTTCTTATTGGTATTCGGATGTGCAAAATGATCGGAGCACTGCAACAGTATAGGCGGGAACTATGGTTCTGCCGGCTTTCTGGCACAGAGGTAGCGCATTTCCCTCGTGTTCTGGGAGTGCCAGGTTCGAGTCCTGGTTTGGGCATGGTTGTTGTTCTATTTACTATTTGTGAGATGTGTGAGGGTGTCCCCTTGTAAAAAGGGATTGCGCAAGCGAATGTGACGAGTGTGTAGCTAAGTCGAACTCTTGGCCATAGTTGGCGCTACTTCTAAAACAAGAGACGCCCCTTTCGGCTTAAATCTGCTGCTGTATCAGCGGGGGGCTTGTTTGTAGACAAGTGACCTGAGTAACAACAACTATGGTTCTAAGAGTCATTTCTGGCCTTGATGCCACCTCTGCCGTAGAAGTTACATCCCACAACCGATAGGGGTAACTGATAACACATAGTCGCTTGGACGAACCCCCATTTCTGAAGCTTCTCATCTCAATATCTGAAATTTTTGGAGGATGAGGGGGAAAAATACTTCAGATGCAAGTTATTGTTGTAAAATATGAAAACAATATTTTAAAAACCTTGTTAAAACATTTTGAAAAGCGATTACAAATAGAAATATTAGGCTCTATAATCAGTAGTGCTAAAATTGTATAAGTATTTTTTCCATTTTACGATGATGTAAAAACTCATTTTTCTAAAATAATACTATTTTCTTTAATTATGCTGGAAGCCCTCCATCCCTAATTCATCAACATTCTACGTATTTTTTTTAACTAATGGATATTTAAAAAAATCTTAATCATTTCAACGTTTTAAGTATACAATTGCCGTTTCATTCCTCTAAGTCAATTAGTCCCGCCAATAAAACGCTAAATATCAAAAAGAGTCGTATACACATTTATCTTTATTATTAGTTGTGATTTTTTTTCATGTTAGTCTCTCCTCCTGTGGGTGGTGGTGAAAAGAGGCAGTTACATTTTCTCTAAAAACTATGAAGCTTAATGCTTATACGGTAGTTTCTTGGGTCTAATGCATTGTAAACTGGGGAAAAAATCATATCATGCCCCCCAATACTAATAATATTTTTTAAACCGTGTCTGACAACTGGGAAAATGTATGAATGAAATGAAACAGGAAGACTAGTCTTCTTTGTTTTACTCTCAAAATCATGGATAAGTTCACATTCTTGTGTCCTAGTTTATTGTTTTGGCGCAATACATCTTAAAGCAGGCTTACATATTGTCATTTTCATGCTTTCCTCTTCCTCATCAGAAATGATACCTGCCGTTTATTCTTTAATATATTTCTTTACAAATATTTAATTTCGATAAATAAATAATACTTTTTTATGAATTCAAATAAAGATTTAACGTAGAGATTCAAATCTGCACACGATATTAATTAAATATTTAGAAGTTGATAAACTGGAAGTATTTATACACACAAATTTATGGATAATACATTAAAAAAACCAATTTATTAGTAAATTTCTTATCTAAGAACTCTTTGAGAGAGTAGATTTTTAAACGAAAACTTTCAACTACATTATTTTGATTTAATAATTTGAAAATCGAAATACAGTCCTTTTTCAATTACAACGCACTTCATATATCACTAAGGGTTATAAAACTAAGAGATTAAATCATTGTCAATATTTCCTATTTTTACTTTTGGTGTTTGATTATATACTAGATTAAATGCCATCGATTAATAAAAAAAAACTGCTAGCCCATAATTGCAGGCATCTGCTTTTGCAACAGATGATCAAGCACACCTGCCTCATGGAAACAAAAAAAAAGGGAATATCATGAGTTGTTTGTCGCTAGAAGTTACTTTTGTGATCATTCTGGATTTCCGATTACTTTTTCTTTTGTATCATAAAACCGTCATTTCGTCAAAATAATTATTGTTTTAAACAAAAAAAGTCAAGTTAATTGCAGAAGGAAAAAAATTATTAGTTTTTTTCATCACTAAGAATTGGATACGCACACAAAAGCTATGACATTAAGTTTTAACAGTTTCGAATGAACAGACGTGGTGAAAAACAATTGTTGGAGAACATAGCATCGAAAGAGTTAGCTTGTTGTATTGACAGGTAAGGCTTATAAATTAATTAATTCATCAAATAGTTAACAATATTAAGATCATTAAATTGAATCTAATTTCTAAATATTATCCAATATCTATTTTTAGAATAAGTTGACAGAAATGTTTAAAACATTTATTTGTAGAATAAGGAATTTGTTTATTTACTTCATTGCATTTTTCATTTGTAACTTTCGCGAAAGAAAAGAATTGTTTTTAATCATTAACCACTTAAAAACATGAAAATATTCTCTATTAATTCAGAAATTTAAATGTTCTTGAAATACATTCAATAAATGAAAAGTTTGAATAAGTTTTAGGTGATAAATAAGAATATAGGCTATAGCTTCAAGTATTGTCCAAACGATCGTTGGGAAATGACTTATAAAAGAACACTAAAAACAATAAAAATCTTTAGAAAAATTGAATTCTTTAAAAAAATAAGCTGTACAAAAAATACTCTAAGGAATAATGACTTACTTTAATTATCTTCAAAACTTTTAAATGGCACTTTTTGAATTGCAGTTGTTACCCTCCAAAAAAGAGTTACTGTAAATCCTTACAAGAAATTTAAAGGTGGTTTAAGCTTTTAGCATAAAATATTGTAAAATTACAAATGTTTTAGGCTATATTCCTCTGTCGTTACATTATTTTTCAAAACTGGCTGTTTCGATTGTGTTTATGACAGCACTTTATATGCACAGAGTCATGTTATTATAATCTTTTTCATTGTTTATTGATTTACAGAAAACGAATTTCTTTTCAAAACTGTTTTTTTTATGAATCTTTAAAATTTGTATGAATTTATGACACATTATGTATTTTTACATTTGTCATTCAGAAAAAAAGTATTTAGCCCCATTTCATATTATAAAATTAAAAAAAAAACTCTTTCTGGCAAAAAGAAGATATTTCTCTCATATTGAAGTCAATAGTTGAAAATAGTAAAGTTAAGATATCACATTTCAAGTTTCTCTTCAAGCGTTGAAGCATTTCAACATCTACTAATTTTTTTACCACATTAAATTGCTCTGACTTTTTGTACCTCTTCTTTCCATTGGAACTGCTGGAAATGTTCTAAATCTCATCAGCGGACTTACTGCAGCTTCAATCAACTGATTGAACAGACTTCATTAACTGTTAACTGACTGAAACTTCAATTTGTTTTTGTGCGTGCGCGTTCTCTTGTGTTTAATTTATATTTTGTTCTACGTATTTGAAACAGGGGATAACAGCCACTGTTGCTATAAATCCCAATACCCTACTTCTTTCAAGATTTCAAGATTTCAAGATATCACATGACTTGGGCAAACAGTGAATGATGTAAATACATCAATTAACAATTCATGTAGCATGAAGGAAATACTTTTTACGATAGGATTCTATCATCTTTAGAAAATTAGGAATTCCTAATTTTAGGTAATTAATTAGGTAATATGCAAGAAAATTCTTGGCAATGCTGGATTTTTGAATTTTTTAAAATAAATTTAGTTAACATTGAAATTTAGGATCTCAGTAACCAATTTTTGGTCGTGAATACAATTTTCGTTATTCTTTATTAGAAAATTTATTTCACCGATTTAATTTTTTTGGTAATGATTTAAAAAGAAATTTTATTTTATAAATTGTTATAAATATTTTTTATAATCAATATAATTAAAAATGGATTGCCAAATGTGTGGCTAAGCTAAAAACTCTAAAATGGCTGGAGCAATTAGGCTAATTTAAAAAAAAATATTTTTACTAAACACAAGAAAGGTTTTTATAGAGAGAAAAAATTGAAAAATTGCGAAGAAAATTGTGAAAACGACACTTTTGCTAATATCTCGACAAAAAACTTCATTTTTCCACCGCCAAATGAGCGAGACTTCGGTTTACGTTTTTTCCCACGCTAGTGAAGTTAGGCTTAATATGATTTCAACCGACTATTTCAAACGATTCTGTTTATTTTCTTAGTGTTTCATGCGTCTAAAATTAAACATTGTTAATTAATCGATTTTTCGGATATATTTTGAAGTACTTTTGAATTAAAATAAAACAGAATAAAAAAGATTAGAAATTTATCAGTAATATTAGCTTTATAATCATTTCTGAATATGATGTTTTTTTTTTGGGGGGGGGGAATTGGCGTCAACAAAAATACGTAGGTGAAAAATAAAAATTTTAATCCGTAGATGAAAAATAGCAATTTTAATCCGTTGACGATAAATAAAAATTTTAATCCTTTGGTGAAAAATGAAAATTTTAATTCGTAGGCGAAAAATTGAAATTTTATTATTTACACGAGCATCTCAAAAAATCAGCTTTTAATAGCGCGATGCCATCCCATTTACAAGAGTTCTAGTTAAAAAAAATAAGTGAATGACTACAGCAAATAAAACCTAGAAAAATGTCATTTTAAGCAAGTGATTATACGAAATGAAATAAATAGGAAATGTGATTTTTTAAAAATGCGAGATAAAGTATTTTGGATGGTTTGCAATACTAAAGTGACTAACTCAATGAGACAATGAAAATGAATAAAAATATAATTTAACTCGCACGAACACGTGGTGCTTGACCTTTCAAGAAAGTATGTTCTGACATGATTCATTGAAATATGTATAGCAAATTTCTTTTTAATTCTTATATAAATTTTATTTATTTATTTTTCTTCCTTTTTCTTTGATTCAAATAAATATTTAAAATTATTTTAGAATATTTCATAAAATATTTATTTTTCTTATTTTAGTTTCAGTTTTTACTTACATGTGCGTTATGTTAATTTCCACATATTTTTTATGACTGTTATTGTATTTATAATTAAAAGTAAATAAAAATATAATATAAACAATGAGGAATCAAGCATAAAATTTCATTAATTTTAGTAATTCATATTTGATTTAATTTCTTTTTCTTTTTGCATCTATAATATCGACCTTTACATTTGTGATTTTTTTGAGTATTATGACAGAAGCGTTAGCACTGAATAAAAGAACAACGGGAACGAATTCGAGTAAAGTGCCTATCTGTCGTAATGAAGTACCCTGAAATAATCTTCATCGTCTATGTTTAACACCCAGTTTTCGACTACATGTAAAGACATATATTATTGTAAAATGTTTATACCTATCATTGTTAATATATCGTATATTTTTTTTGTATAATTATATTTTGTTAAAATACAAATAATTCCATTGTTTTCTGTAAATGAATTTGCAATTTTATCTTTTTTTTAAGTATCTGTCATCATATCTTTTTCAGAGCAATGCCTATCCTTTTCTTTTTATACAGATGTTAATAAGTCTAAAGTGTGAGATATTTACATTTCGTTAAAATATTTAAATTTCTCCTTTCAAAATCTCTTTTAAAATCAATATATTTTTTAAAAATTCTTTCTGTTTTATTCTAATTACATGATTCTTGTTTTTCAGATGCACAAAAGATCAAAGGGTTGATACATTTTTAATTACAGTCTATGAATGAGAAGGCAGACTGAATCTTCTCCATTGCGTCCAGAGGGTTACATTTACATTTCAAACAATGAACGAATTTATTACCGAATGAATTGAAAATCTAAAAGGAATTAGATTGAACTATGAAAACGATACAGCTTACTGGTAAGGAAGCATAATATTATTTTAATACCTTTTTAACAAGATTTATCTTTTAGTTGATCTTTTGGCTTCTAAGTGATGAACCCTCTAGAATAATCTCTGCAAAATTTTCTCGGATAATTTCCAATAAATGTTTATCCCCCCCCTCTTCCTGGAACTTGCCCAATATCTCGTAAGATCATAAATGTCTTACAAGGTATTGGGGAACAATAGATATGAAATATAGTACTTTGGCTTGAATTACATTTTTAGTTGTTGCTTTTGCTTCTTATGGCACTTGCCATGGACAAGCTCGCTGAGGTAGTCATCATTATAAGCTTAATCAGCGCCTCTTGTTTTTGTAGTAGCTCCAACTAGGGCCAAGAGTACGACTTTTGCTACTCACTCATCTCATTCACTTGCATAGCCTCTTTTTACAGGAGGGCACATTCATACACCTTACAGATGGAACACAGAAGCACAACCATACCAGAACCGGAACTCGAACCTAGGATGTTTAGATAACGGAAATGACAAGTTACCCTATGTTAGGATGCTGTCATTTTTACTCAGTTTAAAGTGTTATTATGTACTTTGTATGCCATTTTCCAAATTGATTGAAATTGAAATTTCACATGGATTTGCAGTTTTAATTGTAGATTTGCAGTCACAAGATCATATCCCGAATTTAACCAACTTAAGTAATTACATTTACATGCAAACGAAAATGTAGACAGTCAATCCTTTTAATTTGAAAAGTTGACAAAAATCAGTATTTTAGAAGCTGAATCTGTGCAACAGATTTTATTTGTCTTGCTTTTTACATTTTGTAGTTATCGTTATTATAAATCAGAACTCATTATTTAAGCGTTTGGCACTATGCCAATTTTCGAATCGGAAGTGAAATGTCTTCTTATAAATGATGCAGCTCTGCTTATGTAAAAATATTCAGTTTATTTACTACAAATTAGTAGCAAAGATATACTTACAAGTATTTTTAGCAGCAGACGAATTCATTAAATAACTGAAAACTCTGTGAAGAAATACTCTAGTTATTTTATGGCGTTATAAAATCATTTTCCCCCCATTACTTAGCTCAGGAATACAAACCAACTCGGGTAAAAAAAAGAATAATATTTAGCACTATTTTTCGTTGCCAATGGTCATATTCTAAACTCGTTTTTTAATTAAAATAGCAAACAAAATAAATCGTACCAATTAAATCGTCTGCTTCTACTTCATAAATTATAATTCACAACAGGAATAAATAAATGAAATATTTTTTGAAATAAATACAAGAAATAATATTTATATTTACCTGTTAAATAATGTTTCTAGAGTATAATATGAGAGTTAAGTTTCTAACAATCGTATTCACTCGTATTTGAACAGATAGACTTACTTTGAATGGATTACGCTCAAAATTTAATAAGATCGAACCAAATTTCATCCATATAGTTTAAAGCACTTTTGAATTATCACATTCACAGACAGATAGCTATAAAATCAAAATTGTGTTTTAAGAACTCAGAGAAGTTGAAGAATAAGTCATATGTCAAGGCACGTTAAACCATCGAATTTAAATTTTTTGACAATTACAAAATTTTTACCATTTTTCGCATATGATAAAGTGAAAACTATAAAGTGTAAGATTAAAATAAAATCTGCTATGCATATTTCAATGTATCATGTCAGCATATAATTTCTTGAATGTCCAAGCACCACGTGCTCTTGCAAGTTAAATTATAATTTTATTCATCTTAATCATTTCGTTGAATTAGTCACTTTAGTATTGCAAACAATCCAAAAAAAACTTTGTCTCGCATTGATTGTTTAAAAAATATATCTCATTTAGTATTTATTTCATTTCATATAATCCCGTGCTCAAAATGACATTTTTCTAGGTTTTATATGCTGTAGTAACTTATTTTTTTTTTAAATCAGAGCTTTTGTAAATGGGATGGCATCACGTTATTAGAAGCTGATTTTTTTTTCAGATGTTCGTCAGATATAAAATTTCTTATTTATCGCCAACGGATATTTTTATCATGTTAGAACACTTTGTTTGAACACTACATTGTTTTTGGGATGACGTTTTTAGCATAAATAGGTTTTTTTTGCCAGGAAACATAGAAGAAAATATATGAAAAATATTTTTAATAATATCGAATTATCATTATTTCATTCTGAATTATTAAATGGAAAAAACAATTTTTGATCGGGTAATCATTAGTGAAAGTTATTTTGTCTTATCCTTGTACACACATTCATGAAATATAATCATGTTTTATATATCAAAGGATTCTAAGAGTCACTCAATGTGAATATGAAAAATATTTTTTAATACTTATTAAGAATGGAAATTTATCATTTGCTAATTTTTATGTACAAAAAAATGAGATCTTTTTCTTTGAAATAAATTTGGTGTAAGTTACAATGTTAATAATTTAATTTACAAGAAAACATACATTAAAATTGAAAAAAAAATGTGAAATAACTTTATTTTTAACATAAAATTCTTACGAACGATTAAATAAATATCAAAATTGACCTGCGCGAACCTGTATTAATCACGATGGTAAATTTAGGACAAATAAAAAATTCACTTTTCTTTTTTTTTGTGATAAAAAAGGAGAAAGAAAGTAAAATTTTGTATTGATCCCTTTCTTTCAAAAATAGGAGTTTCAAACTAATACTGTGAATGTTTCACTAATTCAAAAATTATGTTATAGATTTAATAATTTATATTGTAGATTTAATAATTTATATTCCAGATATCATAATTTATATTGCAGATTTAATAATTTATATTGTAGATTTAAATGCGGTACATGATATTATGTGAAATGGAAAAAATATTGTATATTTAGATTTTGTACATAATCACATCATGTAAATTGAAAAAAAAATACTATAAATTTAAATTCTGTACATGATCACATAATGTAAAATAAAATAAAAAATATTGTAAATTTAAATTCTATACTTAATTAAGTCAGGCGAAACTAAAAAAATAAATATTGTAAATGTAAATTCTGTACATGATCACATCATATAAAATTAAAAAAAAAGTAAATGTAAATTCTTTACATGATCACATCATATAAAATTGAAAAAAAAATTGTTAATTTAAATTATATGCTAAATCACGTCATGCGAAACTAAAAAAAAGATTAAAATGATTTACCCTAAATGTTTAAATGTATTATGTTAGAACATAATTTCTTGAACAGACAAAAGCACCACGTGCTCGTTAAAGTTAAATTATATTTTCATTCATTTTGATCGTTTCATTGAATTTGTCATTTTAGTATTGCAAACGATCCTCAAAACTTTGTTTCGCATTTTTTATTTAAAAAATATATAATTTCCTATTTATTTCATTTCATATAATCAAATGCTCAAAATGACATTTTTCTAGCTTTTATTTGATGTAGTAATTAACTTATAATGCAGATAATAATACTGTTGTTCAAATAACACAATTTCAATTTTTCGCCTACGGATTTTTGTTGACGCAGTAACCTCATCCCCAAAACAACATCATCCTCTGACATGATAAAAATGTTTGTAGATTTAAATTCTATGTATGATGACATCATGTGAAATTGAAAAAAAAAATAATTCATCAGTACTGAAGATATGTAAAAAATACTTTTACCTCATTTTCAGGTTCTCCTAAATTCGTGTATCAGGAGCCAAGGCAAACGCCAACATATATGGCAGCTATTATCCGTCGCCAACGATTTTTAATTATTGCAATAATATGCGTTTCAATATTAATTGTATATAGTTGGCGCTTTCAAAGGACAGAAAATGTTAACAGTTCACCAGTTCCATGTACAAAGGAGACTTTTAATGAAGAAATTCAAACTTTTGATTTGAATCAACCGGATTTTTCTGATAGAACAAAAACGGTTGACAATATAGAGGTGGTACAGACACAACTCACGAACTTTCAAAAATTATCTGAATACGAGGAAGTTTCTCCTTTAACTACTACAATGGGTGAAAGTGAGCCAACTTTATACAAAGCTGAGGAATATCCTCATTTTATTCCCACAGAGGAAGTGGAGAAATTTGCGATGAAAGATATTGGTGACATCGAGGATAAATTTCCTCTCCCCATTATTGAAAAAGAACTATTAATAGAACCAGCGAAACCAAATCTAGAAACAGAAATACTCTCACAACCAAAGGACAATATAGTGGAAGATACAAAGTATGTGTATCTAGAGGAAACTCTTACCACAGTTCCTCACAATGACAAACTAGTGTCATTATCTGCCATACAACTACCAGAAGAAGGTTTTCCACCTCCAGATCTAGATAACGAATGGGCGAAAGCAGAACCTGTGACACTTTCGATGTCAAGCGATACAACTGATGTGATAGATATAAGTATAAACAAGCATATTCCATTAAATGAGCAAACACCCTTGATGACTGAATCGAACACTACAAGTACAGGTGAGAATCCTGTTCTTTTGGTAGACACTCCAGGCTGTAAGATACCTAAACTTGATCCCTGGGATCCGTCCATAAAAGATCTTATTGAGCTCAAAGATCCGTATGTCTGTGCTGGTCATCCTGCATTAATGAAATCAAATCCTGACAGTACAATAACAATTAACAGAGATATCTTAGAGCTGTATTACAATACCACGCCAGAAGAACTGATTTGTTACTATCAATCAATAAACAGAGCGCATGAAGACGAAGAGAGTGTCAGAGAAGTTTCCTACGTGTTCGGCAATATGGTAAAGTTAGAATTTGGAATTTCTATCAAAGATGATTTTGTTAATGTTTCATGCAATATAAAAGGGCATAATTATGAGCAACACTTGACTTTAGTGCCACTGAAGGAATCTGTGGAGGAAGAAAAAAAATATTTAGTTCCTCCAAACCCCACACTGAATGTTATTTTAATTGGGATTGATTCAGTATCGAAACTAAATTTTTTAAGGCAATTTCCAAAAACCCACGAATTTCTTAGTGAAAAGTTGAAACCTTTTGAAATGAACGGCTACACCAAGGTGGCAGATAACACGTTTCCAAACATAGTTCCATTGCTGACTGGTCAGTTTGTTGCGCATTGGTGGAATGAAACATTAATGGACACAATGTACTTCGATAACGTTAGTTTTATTTGGAAAGAGTATGCAAAGAGAGGATATAGAACTTTTTTTGCCGAAGATGCTCCCCACATAGGCATATTCAATTACTTTAAAAGAGGATTTTACGACCCTCCAACCGATTATTATTATCGTTCAATGGCTCTAGCTGTGGAAGCGCGGAAATTTGATGGGAAACAAAACGATTATTTTTGTTTGGATTCACAAATGGAATTTGATTTCATTTTTGACTATGTAAAATTATTTGCTCAAACAATGGGGACAAAGCCATATTTCGGATTTTCTATGGTTTCATATTTAACTCATGATGATCTTAACTATGCTGGTTGGGCTGATGGACCAACGGTGCGTTTGTTGCAGGGTTTATTGGATAATGGTTCACTTAACAACACCCTTCTAGTCTTATTCAGTGACCACGGACTGCGCTATGGAAAAATTTGTCGCACATATGTTGGTAAATTTGAAGAGAGACTACCCCTTATGTATATTCATGTTCCTAAATGGTTTTTGGATCAATATCCAGATATAGCCAAGAATCTCCAAACTAATCAAGATCGTCTGATGACTCTTTTTGATGTACATGCTACAATGTTACATCTGCTGGATTTAAGCCAAAGCGACGAAGATAGATCAATGATCACCCAAGGAAAAAGTCTTTTTGAAGAAATTTCACCATACAGGACCTGTTCAGATGCTCATATAGAAAGTCACTGGTGTCCGTGTCAGGAATTCGATATTGTTGAATTAGACAGTCCTGAAGCTATAAATGCCACTCAGGCGATAGTGGACGACATCAACTTCAAACTACAGCCGTTTGGTGGAGAATGTGAGATTTTGGAAGTGGATACAATTACGGATGCCAGAATCGGCAAAGCCAATGATATGTTATTGAAATACTGGAAAACTGAAAATGATGTTGTCAATAAAACGATTTGGATAGCAGACGGTGTTCCAGCTCTTGACGATTATATGATAACGTTCATTGCAAAACCTGGTGGTGGAGTATTTGAAGGAACAGTTCGCCATAATCCGTATGATAATAGTTATAATGTCTTAGGATCCAATCGAATCAGTATGTATGGGAATACATCTTGGTGCATCGACAGTATAACAATGAAAATATTTTGTTATTGTAAAATACAGCTGACTTAATTTACAGCAGACTTTTGACAAATTGCTTAAAAAATAAACAAAATAATGAAAGCTTGTGCAGTATTTTTCAGAACAATTTAAATAAACATGCACATAAATTTGTAAATAAATTTAAAATTCTCGTATGCTGTATAAAACAATAAGAAGAAAGTTTATG
>JAOUZG010017399.1:1902602-1924984 GCA_026289955.1 Argiope argentata
TAAATAAATTTAAAATTCTCGCATGCTGTGTAAGAGAATAAGATGAATGTTTATGTACACATTTGTTAAGTTTCTACGTGGAAGATAATTCCATATTATTTTATTAATTATTGCACATTACGATTTATTGCTAACGTTTAAGATTTCATTCAGAAATTTGTTTAGATGTATGATATAGAGCTTGGCAAGTTATTTTTTGTTCTTATAAGGGAATTGGGCATCATTAAAGGGAAAAATAAAGCTTTACTCATTAGAATTTTTTAAAATCTTTATAACACCTCTAAAAATGGTCTTTTAGACAAAATTACCCTTCCATTTTTTTTCTAATAAAACATCAAAAATAATTTCATTTGATGTATAAAGCATTTGATTAATTCTTTCATAGAGATAGAGACATAATTTGTTTTTTCATTTCTCTATTTGATAAAATCTTTGATTACTGATTTGAATTTGAAATGTGAACATATATGGTGCTGTTAATGCGATTAATTAGTTATTCGTAATAAAAGTGATTAATCTATTTATAATATTGAACAGCTATTGTAAATAATAACCGATTAATCAAACTGATCTTTGTAATGTATTTCAATAAAAATTATAAAGCTATTTTATTGCTTCTTCATATAAAAAAATAACTTATTAATAAAAATTAAAATAAAATGTTTGCATAATTTTAAATTAAAAAACAAAAGTAAACTTCGCATAAATAACTATGTCATAACTGATTATGAAAAGAAAGGACTTAAACTTAGTACCTAATATTACTAACTTAACACTAAGAAAGTATTTATAATAAAACGAATAGAAATTTAAATCATTTATGAAATCTACATTACAGTTTGCAACAACAAAAAAATTAAGGAACATTTCATTTTATGAATTTTTCATCACATCTTCATAAAATTGCCATCGATAGAAATAATTTAAAAGAATGGTTTTGGTTAGATATACAAACTGATTAACTTAGATGATTGGCAGAATTAATTAACTAGTATCTCAATATTCTCCCATCGCAGAAATCGAGATTTTTTCAATAATTTTTGTGCATATATATATGTACCAAATTTCCTTCCAAAATTCATAGTAGTTTCCTACATATTTTTAATTTTATACGATGAAAATTCTGCATGAAAAGAGACAAACCTGAGACTTTATATTAAATGAATTCTTATTTGTTAACCGAATAAAAGACTTCATCTAGTTTTTTATCCACAGGAATTGGGGAAGAAGTATCATCATGATTCAGATATAGCCTTAATATAATTTTTAATATTTTATGTGTAGTAACATAATTATAATTTTAATTCCTTTAACTGTAATCAGCATTCAGTTGTTTTTATCTGATTCAGTACTAAGAAATTAATAGCCATCTTAATTTTTATGGTGAAAAAAAAACGATAAAATACATTGTTTAATATTTTTTTATGCGACTGAAGAAACTGCTCACCAAGAAGAGCAACAAAGTAAATCAAAAATCTGCAAAGTTTACACCAAGATGTGATGGACGTTACATCATTACAACCTACCGATTGTTGATTAGTTGCGAAGCTACAGACCCAAACAACCCAAATATTCTATTTGGAACATACCATTCCTGAACTTTGCGCCTATGCTCCGAGTCTCACGCCAACAGTCAAACTATATATTCTCTACTTAGAAAAGGTTGCTCCAAAAGAACTGCACTTTATAAACATATCTTGCTGCCCTCCTTGTCAGGATGACAACGAAGTCGAGGGAAGGGGAAGTCTGCGACGAAAATTCTTTCCAATCGTCAGAAATGTAATACGTAGCCAAATAGGATAACGGAACTCTACCTTTGGCGATTTGTCGAGCATTAACTGGCAACGCTTCACTTTGGAAAACGAACTTTCCAAAATTTCGTCAGTTGGTGTATGATTCCCTTAAATGCATGTAGTGATCCAATATTTACTTTTTGGCTATAGTTGTTTTATATTATTGGTTAATTGAAATTTATTTCAAATATTGCTTGGCTGATTCCAATACGATATATTTTTAACCAATGAAATAATCAGGGTTTATTTAAAGGAAAAAAATTTATTTCCAGACGCAAACGATTACTAATATAGGAGATATTACGCTTACGCATTTGTTATTTTATAAAAATATAACACATTGGGTTTTTACCTAAAGTAAAAATATTTTATTTATTGCAATACTTCACGAGACAAACAACATTATGAGACTGATATTCATGAGAATGAAATCTTATACGAAATAAACATATTTTTTTCGCTATTCGGATACGAATTACAGGTCAAGAGGAATTTTTAAAATAACTTTAAGATTTGATGTCAATAAATTATTCGTTGTCTTCAATTATTAAAAAAAACTAACGAAAACCACGTCCTGTTCTCACATGATAATAAATATATGCAGTTCGCATCATTCTACTTATCATTATCAGTCTTCATTTTATTGAGATAAGCCGAAGACTGCCTATCTCCAAAAAATGAAGCAGCATTTGCCTCGAGCAGTCTATGAACAATAAACGAGATAAAAGAGCTTTAGATTTTACAATCCAATTGAACACTGAAATTAGCATTGGTTAAATAAATAAGAATCTTCACAAAGAAGAATCCCTACATACACAAATAGGACGTCGAGTTTCCTCATGTGTTCTTGCCACCATCGGAATATGTTATGGCATTGATTGTAGTTGTCATCATTTAAAAGTTTTGACATTACTTCTTACGCCTTCACATCATTGAAATATGCTAAACATTATTTTGATCTATTTGATGAGTTCAACATCCAATAAACAATAAACGAATTGAAATTATTGCTGATTTTACCACAAAATAAAATACCTTCATACCAATTACTTAACATGATAGTGACTAGGAATGTCCACAAAAAGCAATATTTATGTAGGCAAACAAAATTTTAAGCTTCCCTGTGTCTTCTTACCATCATTTGATTACGATACAACATTAATTTGTCATCATTTGAACACTTTATTCTTTCTTGTGCCTCAACAATATTATGATATGCCGAAGAATGTTTTAACCCAAAATTTGATGCCATTACCTGACAACAAATAGATAAGGAAATGTTGATTTCATTGTGAAGTGAAATATTTTCACCTACAATGCTTAATACACACAATTCAAATACAATGCTTAATACACACAATTCATCTACAATGCTTAATATACACAATTCACATACAATGCTTAATGCACTTAATTCACCTACAATGCTTAATACACACAATTCACAAACAATGCTTAATAAACACGATTCATATAGAATACTTAATACACACAATTCACATACAATGCTTAATACACACAATTCACAAACAATGCTTAATACACATGATTCACATGCAATACTAGTATGACCAGAGATAGGCAGAAAGAACAATCAATATGAATGTTAGTTCAACATTTAGCGTCCTAGTATGTAGCAATCAAATAACTTCTTTTTATAACTGTTTATACGGAATTTTTAGCATTTTGTAAACAGGATAATCCTTTTATTATAATATATAATTATTAACTATGTTTGAAGGCTTCTGTTGTTAATTATGAAAAACTTTAAAAGGGTGAATTTTGTGATGGTTTCACATCTAAAATATTCATAAGATATTCCCAGATTTATGAATTAAATTCATTGAGTTTCCCCAATTTTCTATGCAAAAAGAAACTGCGGCAGTAAATTTTAACAAATATTACTTAAAAGATTAGAAAATATAATATATTATAAAATACATATTTATTTATAGTATAAAATGAAGTCTCCTGAAAATATCTATATGTTTGAATCATAAAATTTGAAGAAAACGGATATTGGAGATATTTATACCATTTTATGGAGCAATATTGTAAAAGTGTTTAGTACATTAAAATCACATTAATATAAAAATAGGAGTTTTATAATTGCGATTTTAACTTTGTACTTATTCGTGCATGTGCGAAAACTTCCAACTGCGGGTGTTCAAATAGCAAGAGCTGTGGTATGCTTATACATTTCTTTGTTTACTTCTGATTTTAAACAGCGATTCAAATCTCATTATGCCCAAAAGAAGGAAATCCAATTTTGGCTGGAGCACATTAAATGCCCAAAAAGCTTTATTTGTTGTACGATAAGGAAAATAAGGTGGAAAGAAAATTCGGTTAGCGAATATCAGAAAAATAATGTACACACTTAAGGAAGGAGAGTCTTTCGATGAGAGACAGATAACCGTCTTTCTTTAAATCGCTCTGCAATTGAATTGCAGAGACAGAATGAATCTCCCCGTGAGTGAATAGTCGCCTGTGTTTTGTCTACGCACATATCATATTTTTACCTTTGAAACAGACTAAATATTTCAGAATGTGTGCAATAAAAAATTGTTTAGTAGTTATTTTTGATCCTTTCTAAATGCATTTTTATGTTTCTTTGAAGTTGCGTATCATGCCAATTCCATATCGGGTGTTGTCTAGACAAGTTTAAAGCTAATTTTTCTTCTTGGGTGTTATGCTAAGGACAACGCCTTAAGGGTATTGCTATTAGTTATAAAAAATATAGAGTAGCAATTTAAACAAAACGCATTTTTTGTGGTTTAAAAATTACATATTTTCTATAAATATTTATTATTGTTATTTTTGAATTTATTATTTTTAAAAAATATTTTTCAAAAAAAAAATGTAGAGACTGTTTTGATTTCTAGAAAAAAAAAGAATTTGTTTACAAAAATGTTCTTTGACTATTAGATATTGAATACAGAAAACAATTTAATTTCATAAACTTACATTTAGTTTTATGTTTATATACATATATTTCTGTTGCAATGTGCATGATTATAATGAGAATTTTCCCGTGATTTATTTTATTTTCATTACTGAATTTTCTCATATAATTTAGACTACTTACCTACTATAGTGTAATTAACGTTTTATTAAAATGAATGTTAACAAACTGATTGGTAAAATACAAATGCAATAGTAAAAACGAAATACATATGAATAAAAAAATTAATAGAAATGAAAAAATTCGAAATGTGTTTAAAAGCAAACATTAAAAAAGTTACATAATCACAATCTTAAATTTTAATGACCATTCACTACAAAAGAAGACATTAGTTTTTAACGAACATTCAATCCGAAGATAGAGAAATAATCCATTTAGTAATTTTGGTAAACATAATTTTATTAGTATACTAAAGATTTAAAAAATTCTTATTCAAAAATATAGAATTTATCGTAATATCGTGAATAGCGTATGCTAAATAATTGAAAATTTAATCAAATTCAAAATACTCAGTTTTGCCACATTTCTCAATTCGAGGCCTCTACAGATGAAACCGAAGAATGGGAGGAAACTAAATTTCTTGTACAGACTGTAAATTTCATGAAAAGATGGTTTCCAACACAAAAAAGATTAAAATGAAATCTGCTTTCATATTTTAATGTATCATGTGAATGATGAACATAATTTCTTGAACGGCCAAGCACCCCGTGTTCGTGGCAAGTCAAATTATATTTTGTGTTCATTTTAATTAATTCGTTAAATGAGTCACTTTAGCATTGCAAATGATCCAAAAAACTTTGTCTAGCATTTACTGTTTAAAAAATATCACATTTCCTATTTATTTCATTTCATATAATCACGGGTTCAAAATGGCATTTTACTAGGTTTTATTTGCTGTAGTGACGAACTTATTTTTTAAATCAGAGCTTTTGTAAATGGGATGACAACGCGTTATTAAAAAATAACTTTTTGGGACGCTCGTGCAGATAATAAAATTTCATTTCATTGTCCATGCATTTTTGTTGACTCCAAAAACCTTATCCCCAAAACATCATGTTCTGAAATAATAAAAAAATCTAAAGATTGTAGATAGGAGAGAATTTAGCACTACCGGAATCGAAAACGTTTTGATAACTACAACGAATGCATGGAAAAGGAATAAAACTTTACCATACATAAATTAATGATATATAACATGAAATTCATAGAAATCATTCTAATTCACATTTATTAATCGGAATTCAAATCTTTTGACCATCGTACAATGCTTTCAATGAGCTGATCTCCAAAATGTGCAAGGTATTGCATATGGGTACGACACTATCTGATGTTGCTCATAAAATGTCATGGATGCTTATAAAAGTTTTGTCAGAATACCGCTAAAAATATGTTTCTTCTTTTCATGGCTCTGTTCTTAATGATTGAATTTCCTCGAAATTTTTTTAATCATTATTCTCAGTGCCAAAAACAATTATAATGAACTTTAATAATTATAATGAACTTTTTATAATGAACTGATGAAACTTTTTAAATTTCGTAGGAGTCATTTTGTAAAACATCCTTACATGTAAAGCAGACTCAGGGGAGTTAAGAAACAATTCAAGCATAATTCAACAGTCAATTAAAGGACTGTCACTTATTATGTCAATTAGAAATGGCTTAATGTTATATGTGATCTTTTTTTTAAAACGAACGAGTAGTCATTTTTTCAAGTATTCTTTGAAAATCAATATACTTAGATTGTTCATATTTCATATAATGCGATAAAATGTTTCCTATTGCCAAATTTTGAATGATTTTTTTGCATGATTTAATTCTCTTATGATTTTCTCAGTTAAATGTGGAAATCGGTTTCAAGCCGTTCATTATTTTTAATCACAAGTTATTCTAAAAGTAAAGGCTATTTTATAGACATTTTGTATTCAGATTTTTGAGGAATCAGTGTTCCATCTTATATTTATTTATTAAACATTCTTTTCCTTTTTAAACCGTTTTTAGAGTATATTAAAAGTATGTCTTATTATTACATTTTAAAGTAGTTTTTTAAAATTTAGATTTTTACTTTATTTAGGAATTATATTTATTAAGATACTTGACAATTGTTTATAAATTTAGTACTAGGTGGCGCCACATCATTATAAAATATATTATCGAAGGGGAATTGTATCATGAAATTAAGAAAATAATATATTCTCAACGTGAGCAAAGGAATGAAAAAAAAAAAAAAATTCAATACCGTAGGATATTAGAAAATGAGTAAGATATCGTTTAATAAAGGAATATCGTTTAAAAAAAACAAATAGTCTGAAGTTAAATAAATATGGGTGAAAACGAATTAAATTTAAATTATCTGCATCATCCAAAAGTGAAGCACATTATACGTAACATTGAAAGATTTAAACAATCTGCATCGTTAATGCAAAGTGCTCTCCACTTTTGTTTATGGAACGGTTTGTGTAAATGAGAAATTCTGTTAATCTTCGCTATAAATCTTGGAGAAACATTCTTTCTTTAGTAAACATTCATATTTGCACAATACGAATAACTTTATGTTCACCTGTAGCAAGACGAAAAGAATTATTTTCCTTCATGTTAATCGATTGGATAAAAAAATCTCACATAAAGCTGCCAAAATTACGAATTAAATTTTATTTATTTATCTTGTTAGGATTTTAAGTTGCGTTTGTGTTCAGACAGGCATTTTATATTCATAAACATACAGTAGTCGATCGTTTGTCGAATTTAGTAGGATATTAAATATACATACGTAATTTAAGAGTAAAAATGTTATAATTCCTTCAGTTATAAGTCCACACAAATGATTCTACAATTCTATAGTCTATCCATTCAGGAATTTGATTCAAAATTTTATACTCAGATATAATTTTTTCTGCCTCGTTTTGTTGGATTTTTGAGTTATCGTGCTCATTTGTTTTTTGAAGGATATACAGATAAGTTTCATTTTAAATGGATTTAACCAAGATTTGAAAGCAGTCTCGTACCAAATTTCACCCCTGTAGCTGATGACAGTTTTGAGTAACTATGTTCATATTCCACTTGATTGCACAATATAGTGAAAGACACATGAACTTCCCAAAAGGCTTTTCATCATATCACTTCATCTTAGTAAAGTAAAATTTAAAGCAAAATTCTAGTTAAAAGTTTTCTTCACAGTTCTGCGATATACCTTGTAGATCTTATTGAACTTGGAGCTATGTACTTTTGACATTTACAGTACTTTCTGCACATATTGTAAGATAAAATAGAAAGATAAAAGTTAAAGAAGTTAATTATAATTAAAGCTCCATTCACTATTGCGGGATATAGTTTTCAGTACCCATTGAACTTAAATCTATGTACTTTTTATGACTGCATTATTTTCTCTCTGTATATCACATATATACCGTTCGTCAACGGATTTTGAGACGATCACATTTCGACGATTCCATTTCATTTAAGGGTGAGACATGGAACGATGAGAGTATATTACATAATTTTTAGTTCAACTTTTTTTCACGTGTAAAGTGAGTTTTATATCTGAGAGCATTTTATATTAACTCAAATTTCGTATTAACTCAAAATTTCGTTCAAGTGGTAAAAAAAAAGTGGCAATACCATTAAATATCGTGACAAAGAAGCAGAAAAAGGGGAATTATTAATTCCTGTCACATATTCTTCGAAACGAGCAAAAAAAAGTATTTTAATATAAAAAAAGATCGTTATTAGTTTGTAAAAAATAAATACCAAATTTTAAGAACTGAAATTTTTTATTTATTTTTCATAATTTAAGGTTAATATTTCTTAAATTAAAAAAATGCACTGAAAAATTTTACTGCGTATTAGTACTGCATTAGTACTTTTTTCCTTCTACATAATTAATTATCAGTAATATTTCTATCGCATAAAATCGTGACCTTTATTGTTCAATGTAAATATCTCTACCTTTCATATTTCCTTTCACCCCTATTTTTACGAATTAAACTAAGCAAGCACAAAAGCAAGGATTGTTTTACAATCCGTTTTCGGGCAGTATAAACCAACGAGAGTTATCTTTTCATAACTTTCACTCAGACTTCCCAATAAAGGTTGCAGCATAAAATTGTGAGCTGTGGATAAGACCGTAAAGGCGGGGATTATAAGCGTTTGAATGCACAAACAGTACCTGATAAATTTCCAATACCTCATGTACATGATTTTGCACATAATCTTTTTAATAAAAGGGTATTTTCAACTCTTGATCTAGTTAGGACTTATCATCAAATACCTGTCGCAGCTGCTGATGTGCCTAAGACAGCAGTGATAACCCCTTTTGAATTATTTGAATTTCTTTTCATGCCTTTTCGGTTGTGCAATGCTTTACAGACTTTTCAGTGGTTTATGTATCAAATTGTTGGAGATTTAGACTATTGTTTTGCATATTTAGACGATGTTCTGATAGCTTCTGCCGATGAAAATGAACACCTAAAACATCTTGAGGAAATTTTTCGCAGGTTTCAGAGGTATGGCCTCGTAATTAATGCAGAAAAATGCAATTTCGGCCAACCATCTGTTAAATTTCTTGGATATTTAATCTCCGAAAAAGGAATCCAACCCTTACCTGATCGAGTTAAAATTATTAATGAATATCAACTTCCAAAAACAATTAAAGAGTTGCGCCGTTTCTTAGCCCCCTTAAACTTTTATCGTAGATTTCTTGAGAATGCGGCACAAGATCAGTCTCTGTTGTCCGATTATTTAAAAGGTGCGAAGAAGAATGATTCGCGTCTTATACATTGGACAGAGGAGGCGAAACTTGCTTTTGAACGTTGCAGACCAAGTCTGGCAATGTCACCTCCCTCTTCTTGTTTATCCGTCGCCAGATGTATGGTTGTCTCTGACGTGTGACGCTTCTGATAATGCTATAGGATCTGTTCTAAGCCAGGAGAAAAATGGAGAATGGAAACCTCTCGCATTTTTTTCACGCATACTTACTCCGGCTGAACAGCGATATAGCGTGTATGATTTGGAATTGTTGGCAGTTTACACTTCAGTTCGCCATTTTTCTTACATGTTAGAAGGTCGTAATTTTACAATCTATACAGATCACAAACCTTTAATATACGCATTCACTCAAAAACATGAAAAATGTTCACCACGTCAGATTCGGCATCTTGATTGGATCGGTCAATTTTCGACGGATATACGGCACATTTCGGGTTCACTTAATGTGGTAGCCGATAGCTTGTCTCGCATTTCAGAGATCGAAACTCCCTCGCCGATTGATTATAAAAAATTTGCGGAGGCTCAATTATTAGATGACGATTTGAAACTGTTGAGAGCATGTGCTAATTCTTTGGAAATTCAGATAGTTAACAGTTCCAGGTGCGGACACTGCACTTTATTGTGATGTTTCAACTAGAAGAAGCCGTCCTTTTGTACCCAAGCAGTTCAGGAGACAAGTTTTTGAGACTCTGCACAATTTATCTCACCCGGGAGTAAAGGCTACAGTAACTTTAGTCGGACAACGTTTCCTTTGGCCTGGCTGCCAAAAAGAAGTTGCTGAATGGACTCGTTGTTGTATCCCTTGTCAACGAAGTAAGTTTCATCAACATACGGTAAGTCCTCTCGGAAAATATTCTATTCCACATCAACGATTCAATCATGTGCATATTGATCTTGTGGGACCACTTCCATCCTCTAGAGATTATGTTTATGCTCCTACGTGTGTGGACAGGTTTTCACGTTGGCCTGAGGCTATTCCTCTGAATGATATTAAAGCTGAGACAGTTGCATTTGAATTGTAAGCTAATCGGATAGCTCGTTCCCGAGAGGCTTACTACAGATCAAGGTAAACAATATGAAAGCAGACTATTTCGTGAGTTAACTCGGTTGCTTGACGTTAAACTGATTCACACAACCCCATACAATCCACAGGCTAACAGTACAGTTGAGAGACTTCACCGACAATTAAAGTCCGCTATTCGGGCTCATGCGACTGAAAGTTGGACCTTGGTCTTGCCTTCTATCCTATTAGGGGTTCGAGCATCTGTTAAAGAACCTCTAAATTGTTCCGTCGCAGAAATGGTGCATGGTTCTCCCATTACTCTGCCTGGAGAATTTTTTAATGCTGATAAAACTTTATCGACTAATGATTTCCTTGCATCTTTGCAGAGGCGGATGTCGTGTTTGCTACCAGTTCCTATGTCGCAACATGGCAAGCGTAAAGTTTTTGTGCATAAAGAACTAGATAACTGATCTCATGTTTTTCTTCGACAGGATAGAATTACTAAGTCTCTGTTCCCTCCGTATAGTGGACCTCATCTTGTTATTTCCCGAAAGTCGAAGCATTTCACCATTCAAGTCGGTTCTCGTTAGCAGACAGTTAGTATCGACCGACTCAAGCCTGCTTTTCAGATGGCGGGGATCCAGCTGCGTAGAGTTACCTTTGCCATTTGATTGTTTTCCAGACTGCTTGGGGGAGACCTGTGGCGCTGCGATCAACGCCTAGACCGTCGGATTGAAGTGGAGTGAACTAACAAGAAACAGAACTGTTCTAACAAGAAAGTGCGGGCAGTAGTTTCGGTTCCGGAGATCGTTGTAAATGTTTTTTCGTATTCCTGTTCCGTCCTATTCGTTTTAAACTAAAAGTAAAGTCTGTTTTAAATAAATTATTTTTGTAGAGCGGTGTATTTGATGATTGGAAATAATACATACCCACTACAATTTGCACAACATTGTTGAAGGTTAGTAATGAAATGTAGATCCTTGGCATGAATCTAATATTTTTATTGAATCAATCACTAGAGTTTGTATTTTGGACAAATTTTTATCAACTGATTGTCACTAAAATTTCACAAGAAGCTGGAGATGTATTTATTAGATGATAGATATAATTTTGTTGTTTAAATTATTGATCTAATACAGTGGCCTTTATACTTATACTTATCCAGTTCACTTTTACTCAAACAGCCAGTCTAATTGACTTTCCATTAATATATTTTAATCAAAATTTGATGGAAATATAATCCAAATTTGATAGAAATGTAAACGCATATGTTAAATTTCATCTGTCTCAAAACGGTTTTGATTTATTATGCTCACAGACAGACATAATTACAGAAATATGTTTTTCGGATTCAAGAAAGTCTGAATTTTGGAAATTGCATAAAATCTTACTTATAAATAACTTTATGGTCATTATATTTTATAAATGAGAAAATTAAAAAAAATAGTAAGAATTTGAAATTCAAATAGACTCACTGCTTTGTACCATACTTGAAATTCGTAATGAGATTTGAGACATATCTGAATATTTGCAAGGAAATTGGTTCCTTTCCCCCATTTGATATCCATTTGACTATTTCTTAAATAAAACAATATAACTGAGAATATCATGACTAGCTTTCGAGAAATTTAATCTATTTCTTAAGCTTCAAAGCTGTTATTTTCTAATCAGAATTAAAAGAACATCTCACCAAAGTTTTCCAGTCATCTGATTTTTTATTTTACAAATAAATAATGATTAGTTTATAAAGTGGTTCCCATAAAAATAAAAATAAAAAATGCGAAAAAGAAAAATGAAATCTACGGTTTCAAATTTCGAGATATCATGTGAGATTATCATTTTTAAGTGATAATTTTTCTTAATTAATTTAAGTCATTAACCAGTTTAAACTGGCTTGAAAAAACTACTAGACTTTTCTCTCTCTCTCTCTCTATTGAGGATTTTTTGAAACTTTTATTTTCAATTTCTCTAGCTGGCAAAGAAAGTTTTGGAGCTCGACCGATTTTAAGATTAAAAACAAACAAACCTAATAATTTCGACGAAAAGTTCGCTATTACTGGGAGCTATTGTATATGTGGTAAAATTCAATGAACTTAATGCATATTGTTATTGAAATTATATTCTAGTATTTACAATATTTTAAGAATTAAAATTAGTAAAAATGCGCTTATAATATGATTAAAGAATAGATGTAAGCCGCGTTTTACAAAATAGCGATGTTAAAACAGAAAGAAAATTCAAAATAAATAAATAAATAAAATAAAATAAATAAATAAACGATAATCTTTTGAGCATGAGATTAATTATTTAAAAGTAAGAAATTGTAAACAAACTGGAAGATGACGAAATTTCTCAGAAACATCAAATGAAAAGCAAATTTAATAAATTTAATTAAATATCTCAAACAATACTGACGAAACAAATCACAAATGTCATGGGTCAGGTGACTCGCCATCTACCAATGAAGAAACGTATATTTCTTTCTTCAAATTTCGGAGACACTAAAACCTTCTAACCAAAACGACATCATGCTCTCACATGATAATAAATAAAGGAAAATTATAAAGGTTCTAGTATGTTCGATCATTCACTTGGTTTATCGCGCAAATAATACAACCAATGCTACTAATGAGTTCTAGACTATTGTTCAGATAGATATGAAATTTTGTATAGGACTTAATGAAGGGATGGGAATTCGTTTGAGCATATAAAAAAACTTGCATGAAAACTTGTTCCGAAACTACTTTTTGAGCAAGAGATTTGAATAAATGAAGATGAATAAAAAAATCACATTTTTATTAGTCAAGCAGCATCTGTTAAAAAACCTAAACACTTTTCCTGAGGCTTATGTATGTCGTTATTGCTAATCAGAATGTCCTTGTAGTTTCCAGATTGACATTTGTTTGCTAAATTGTTTTACCAAAACAATGATTTCGCTGAGGTTGCTCTATGGAAATATTGGATTTTGAAATGGGTGCAAAGAGGCCCATTGAAGATTAAAAATCTTTGATTAATGATAGTTAAATTTGAAGAAACCATTCGTTTAAATTTCGTATTGTGAGAAGAAGAAAATCTGTTTCCGCAGAAGCAAGAGAGAAAGCTGCGCTTCAAGTGGAAGAGGACAGAGCTACGAACGTATCAGGGTCCGAAGTTTGTCAGATGCATAGGATATGTCTCGTTCAATTGTCCAGAAGATCATGTGGATTATCTTCCAGTCTCATCCGAAGGGCCTGACTAAGGCAGGGATATACGGGACAGTTGCCCCGGGCCCCAAATCGAATATAAATTTTATTTTACATTTCCTTCTTTAATGAATGTTCTTCATTACTGAAGTAGTGAAGCAGAGTGGGCCCCAACTGGGCTAAATCGGGCCTTGATTATCCGTTCAAACTTCAACTTGTGCAGAGGTTGCTTCAAAATTATTTCGACATTAGACATCGGTTCTCACTTCAGTTTCTTGCTTGCTTTGAGGTTGATTCAGAATAGCCATGGAATATTCTCTGGACAGATGAAACTTATTTTTATTTGGACGGTTCGATAAATACTCACAACTGCCAAATTTAAGATCAAGAAAATCCACACTCAATCCTCAATCTTACCCTTTGCAGTCACCAAAAGTAATGGGATGGTGTGGGTTTTCTGCACCATTATTCTCGGCACGTATTTCTTCGAGAAATTAAGCGCAATAGATCCAGTAACATGCTCGATCACCAGATAGCGATATGCCTCATTCATTCAGAATAAAACTGTCCTGGATTTGCAAGCACGCTAATTCATTTCGAGCACAGTTTTCATGCAAGATGGAGCTCCTCCACACATTAGCCGCTGTGTAAAGGACATTCATTATCATTTTACCTTAGAACGTATCATTAGTAATCACTTTCATGATATGTGGCCTTGCCGGTCTCCAGACCTAAATCCTTGAGACTTTTGTTTTTGGGGACATTTGAAACATCTGGAAAGTCTTGATAATCCAAAAACGCTACTTGATTTAAAAAGTAGCATCTCACAGTATGTTCCTACTATTTCCCAGAATACACTACGGTCAACTGTGGAACATGGTATCTTACTATTTCAGATGGTAGCGGAAAATGATGGCCGTCATGTTGAATATGTTTTGTTGTAAGTAAATTTGTCAAAAATCTCATAAATGCGTAATTTATTTGAAAAACTACCCTTGGTGGCGAAATTGGAAATATTTTTAGTATTTGCTCAAACAAATTCCCATCCCTTTATTATGTCTTATGCAAAATTTCATAAATTTCTGAACAATAGTTTCGCCCGTAGATAATTTTAATGTAGGATTGCTTGGTTATGGTTACCCTGTATATACTGATGTTGATAAGATAACGACATCTGTTGTATCAAAAAAGGTTAGATTTGTGTAACTTCTTTATATTTACAAAGCCGGAAGTATAGTAAGTATTATTCTAACACTTCTTCAAACAAAAGTATATTTACTTTTTGTATGTCATGAAGAAAAAAATATTCCGTCTTTATTTGACATTCCGAAAGGAAAAACTCCATTCGAAGAAAAGGAATTTCCACTCACGTTCAAGTCAGGGAGAAAAAGCAGTTAAAGTTATGACATCACCACCCAAATCCTTATAGACTACGACCGACTGAAGTAGGCTGTAAATACGTCAAAAGCAGTTCAAACAACATAAATGATATATTTATGAGTTTCCTATAGGAAGTAAGGAATGAAGTAGTAGACAAGAAGTTTCATGGCGATCAGTGCTGATAGGTTTTTAAATTTTCTTTAAAATATTCTGGATTTTAATAACCTCTGCTGCCAGTTTCCAGTCGTAAATATAATTTTTGTTATTCTTCATCATAAAAATTGCTTTTATTGATATAACATTTTTAAAAATAGTTTTTAAATAAAAATTCTATTTTATTTATACATTTGTGTAACTTTCTATGCGGAAAAGAAAAGCTACAGTAATTTATCATTGTTCTTTGTAAGATTTTTTTTATCAAGATAGATTAGATTTATTTCTTTATTTTAGATTTTATTTCTTTATTTTCATTTTATTTCTTTATTCAGATTTTATTTCTTTATTTCTTGATTTAAATTTTATTTCTTTATTTTATCTTATGCATTTTTGTTTTAAAGAAGTTATATTATTAAGAGTATTTTAGTCTCTTATTTCTAATGACGGGATAGGGTTTATAAATTAGAAATTATTTCCAAATTGCAACATTCAAAATATAAATATCATTCGAAATTCGCGCAAAAAGGTTACTTTAAAAGCTTATTACTTATTATAAAAAGCTTATTATTTATAAAAGTTCCTTACTTTAAAACAAAAAGTTTACTATAGAGTTGGATAAAGGTGGTCAATAGTATTCGCTAAATAATTTTTTAATTAATATTTGGATTTCCCATTAAACTTTAAATGAAATAGTAACTTTTCACATCAGTATATTTTATCTATATGTACTTATCATAGTCTTAACTTTACTTATAATATTCATGTGTTAGCACTTTCCACGTTAGATCGTTTGACCTAAAGCTACAACACCTTGCACATATAAATTTTGGAAAGCGAAACTGTGCTTACGATTTTTTGGAAATTCTTATTAGTTAAAATTTAAACTCAATTTAGAAGTTTATCAGAGGAAATATCTGAATGTATTGCAGTTCAAAAACGATTTTTGCCTCATTTTGAAATTCAAAATAATGTTTTTTTTTCAATGACAATTTTTATTTTCCAGTATAATTTCTTCAATTTTTTGAATTATTTTAAGCATAATTTTCGACAATATTTTTCCTATAAAATAAAATGATATTTGAAGGAGCTACATTATATTTGTACGAAAAGAAATAATTTTCATCAATGTCGCATTATTACATTGATAAAAGATCATATTAAAAGATTAATTTAACGTTCTCTACAAACAAAACTGATAAAAATGTAATTCTTAGAACGTGTCTGAATGAAATAAAATAAATATTAAACCCAATTTCTCAAAAAGTAATTGCAATACATATTTATCTGTGACATTATAAAAATAGCTATTTTATTAATTCAGTAAAACTCTGTAATTTGAAATAAATGGGATTTAATATAATATACAGAATATCCACTTTAATAAAAACCCAACAGCTTGTTCTTAAACTTTTATTAATTGGTGTGTATAGAAAAAAAGGTCAAAATGAGGTATTTTATTTTATTTTTTGTAGTTTAAGTCAATAGATGCACAAAAGAAATTTCAGAATTTTAAATATTTATGCAGATCTTGATTTAAAAGATTTTATTTAAAAAATATTTAGACTGCAATAACATTTGTATTCTTTATTCCTATAAAAAACGATTTGTTATAAAAATTTATATTTTATAAAAATGTTAGATTATTACACTTATCCTTTGACAATTTCAAGAAAAATATATTCATTAGTATTGTTGAACACGAAGGCTAGTAAATGTAAAATAATGAAATTTTGATTGTCCTGAAATAATACATAAGATTTCATGATACGGTAAAATTTGATTGCTAATATCTGAAATTGTTTTTTTAAACGTTGGAGAGTCAAGAATATTTTACCAAATTTGTTTCTTAGGTTCAAAAGAATGCATAAAATTTCAACTTCATAACTGTTTCTGAAATATACTTATTAACTGAAAAAAATTAAATATTATCATTTACATTATTTTAACCTTTTGGAGTTTAAAATTGCAAATTGACTTTTAAGATAAATCAATGGGATTTTTATAGACTAATTCTCTGATTTTTTGTATAAATTGAAAAAAAAAAAATTATTCCTTGGTATACATAAGATTTAAATGCCAAACGATATATACTCGTACATTTTTTAAAAATATGTTCAGTTTCTGGGAAAATATGTTTTTATTAATTGAATTTTAATAAATTTTTTTAGAATTAAATATAAGATTTTTTGAACGTCTATAGAAATTGTACAATGTGCATTATACAATGAATAGAAAGTTGTATAACAATCTATAATAATATAAATTGTATAGCTATCAAAAGGGTAAACTTAAATATTTTGCCGAAGAAACCTTTAGGCCATGTAATTTAAAAGCAATTAATTAAAAAGTTAATCCCGATTAACAAGCAGATAGTAAGAAAAGGTTAGTAAGAAATATGAATATGTTTGTTGTGTGTTGGCAATCAATATCGTTGGAACTAGAACTATCAAACCTGGCATATATATATATATATATATATATATATAGTGGTGGTGGCGAGGTGACATTGTGCGCTCTGGAGCGAGTTAATTTTTAAAATTTGAATTAAATTTTTATTTAATTAAGAATTAATTAAAAATGAATTAATTAATTTTAAAAGCTTAAATTTTAAAATAATAAATTAACTTTTACTGCAAGCCAAACATACATAAGTTAACTTTTTAGAAAAATAAAGTGTCAAGAAAAATGTTTCTTTACATTTTTAAATCATCATTATTATTAATGCAATAATTTAAAAATATTTGATATCTCAATAAACATTTAGTAATAGATATATACATCTGATAGGAAAAATGAGTGAAATGAAGTAAATAATATTATTTTATACAGTTAACAATTAAGCCATTAAATATCTTGATGAACTATGAATTGTATATTTTTATACATATCATCGATCGCATCAATCATATTTAGTAAAATATTCTTGAGATACTAGCATAAAAATGAAGAGAGATATAAATGACTTTAATTAACTCATTCGTTGCCAAGCCTAAATTGTATGAGGTTATTCCAATTGCCATTTCTGTTTTGAGTGTCATTGTTTATATAAGTTTAATTATTTCAAAATAAATACGCATATTTTGTCATAAATAATCAATGAGAACAACCTCATACAATTTAGACTTGGTAGCGAATGGGTTATATAAAGTAGAATTTTTGTAAAAACAATTTATTTGTAGCTGTTTTTTCAAGTTTTTACACTTGTATATTTAAGTTTTTGGCCATAAAAAGTTTGAAGTTTGTCAAGTTATACGTTATAATATATTGAAAGTATCACGAATGTATTCGGGCTGGCAATGGGTAACACCCTGGCAACCACGAGTATATTCGTGGTTGGCAGCGAATGGGTTAAAAATAAAGGTTTATTTTCTGCGACTGATGATGAGAAAATTTATGAAAATTTGAGTATTATTATCTCATTGAAATACATTATTTTAGATTACTAGTTAGCAGTCTAAAAATGTTTCGAAAATCGGCATTTCTCCAGATTTGATCAGTCTAAAATTAAGAAACTGTTAATTGTATAAAATAGGGTTATTAAAATCTTCATAACTCGATCCGATTTGTTCTCAGAAGACATAAAAGTTAGGAGGACTAAAAATATTTCACTGAGTATAATTTCTTGTTTGCTTTAGGACCAAAGAGCTGTATAATATATAGACCTCATAATTTTTCTGGAATATATTTAATGACTGAAATGCCATAAAACTTTATTAGTTTCGTTATGGGAAGTCTTTGAAGTAAAATTAAAAACTGAATTTTATAGCAAATTAGAAATTTTTTTTATTAAATAATTATTGAGATATTACATACATCATAAAAAAATATTTTCTGCATTTCACTGACACAGCACTTTAGTGTTCTGTTTTTTGTCCACATATTTAAAAAAAGTTTGATTTTGGTAATTTTTTTGTATTAATTGAAGTTTAATCATTTCGGTTTTGATTTTAAATTCCTCTTTTATGAGAGCTGACAGAAAATTAGATATTTAATGTCACGAAAATATTGTCATTTGTAACTATAAAGTCTTTTAAAATAGTATGATTTACATGACTATCAATATGGGAAGTTTAAAAATATTAAGAATTTACGGGACAAATTACATGACGAATTTAAGTTAAATTTCTTTGGGTATTATTGTCAAACCAGCTCATTGCCAATATGGGTGATTATTGAATAAAAAGCCTTTTTATAGTGTTTTAAATTTAAGAAATTAGATTTAAAGTGAAAGCAATTTTATTTTTCAGCAAATTTTTTCTTTAATTCTAATAAATATTTAAAATAGTTATTAAATATTTTTTGCAGTAATTCTTTTCAGTTTACAGCTTTTGTGTATTAAAAAATTTTCATCATCTTTTAATGCAAGTTAAGTTTTATTTTTAAGCATTTCTTTTTTTAATTCTAATAAATGTTTAAAAATGCTTTCTAATATTTTTTGTGATATTTCTTTTTATCTTTTATCCTTCATTCTTTTAGAAGTAGCTTTTCTCATAAGCGCATTAAATTAATTTTCAAAGCATTTTTTGGCACCTTCAATTTTGTTTTTATGCATTTTTTGTTTACTTCTAATAAATATTTTAAAAAATGTAATATAAATATTTAAATTTGCAAATTATATCTATAGTTATGCTAATATAAATTTCAATACATTTTTTATGCATGTTATCTTGTTTATAACTAAGAGTGAAATTAAAAAATATATATATGAGAAAAAAAACAGATCAAATTTAAAATTTTATTAATTTTAGAAATTTAATATTAGCTTATTTTTTTCTCGTCTATATAACATAAAAAAATTATATCAATCATAAAAAATAATTCTCAAATTTTTGGTGAATTTTTTTACATTTCACACTTTATTGAATTCGAAAAACACACTTTTGCAAAATGTACGTCTGTTTGTTTAATGATAAAGAGAGCTCAAGAACGATTTGAACTAAATTGTTGAAATTTGGTAAACGATATTTATATCAAGTTTTGAGATTTCTATCAAATTTTGAGTAAAATCTGTTCAGAGGAAGTTCATCTATCCTGTTATCCGAATATGAGTTAATACAATAATATAAAAAAAGACATAAAAACTAAAAGGTGACGAATAAAATTTAAAAATAAGAGAGAACAAAAGAAAAAACAATTGAAATCTTCTATCTTAAATTTCATTTCATCGTGTGATAACATTATTATTTTTAAGGCATTATTTGTTTTAATTAATCTAAGTCACTAACCAATTCAAATACATTTGAAGCAATCAAGAGATTACCAGAATACGCATGCGTCTATCTATTGAGAATCGGGTACATGGTGGACAATCGAGTTTTGTTGGTGATAAGTCGCCAAATGTGACAATCATCTTCACCATTTTCTAATAACTCAAAAAGGGGAAAATTGATGCCCTGAAAGCGGTAAATCACCATTTTCTGTCCGTACATTTTGTTGCTTCAAAATACTCAAACCAATATAACATCACACCCTTACATTATAAAAACATTTTAAGATCATAAAAAAATGTAAGAACTTTGACATTGTCTTAAACTTTTGAAATACATATAAAATCTCTCGTTTTAAATAATTTTTTGTCGATAAATTGCCAAATGTAAAAAGCTTCAACAGTATTTTCTAATCACCCTAAAACAAAAAAAAATTAATGCTTCAAAAGCGATAAATCGCCAATTTGTTGCCCATGCATTTTAAGACTAAAAAATCCTCAACCCAAAGTATTATCATGCTTTCACATGATAAAAAACCCGATTAAAATGAAATCTGCTATGCATATTTCAATGTATCATAATTTCTTGAACTGCCAAGCACCACTTGCTCGTGCGAGTTAAATTATATTTTTATTCATTTTAATGGTTTCATAGAATGAGTCACTTCAGTATTGCAAACGTTCCAAAAAAACTTTGCCTCGCATTGATTATTTAAAGAAATATAAATCATTTCCTATTGTTTCATTTCATATAATCACGTGCCCAAAATGACATTTTTCTAGGTTTTATTTACTGTAGTAGTCATTCACTTATTTTTTTAAACTAGAGATTTTGTAAATGGGATGGCATCACGTTATTAAAAGTTGATTTTTTGAGGTACTCGTGCAGATAAAAAAAATTTCAATTTTTTGCCTTCGGATTTTTTAAACTTTTGCCAGTGGTTTTTTTTTGACGCCACAAAACTTTATTACTAAAACGATATCATGTTCTGCCATGATAAAAGAAGCTAGATAAAGAAAAATTGGTAAGCCGATTTAACATCTACAGTTTAAACAACTATAACCTTGACCCAAATCCAACAAAAGGAAAAATAAAAATTTATGAGATATCATGCCTTTCTAAAAAATTTTAACAGAATAATAAATAAATATATTGACTTAAAGAAATCAAATCCGGCATGCGATTTTCTGAACAAAGTGTAATTTTGTTATGCCAAAGGTGAAACAGAAATAAACTTTGAATTTTTGTATTATTCGATTTGGAAGAACGCGTCTAAAACCCAAATTCGGTATTCGGACACTTTTAACCGCCGAAGCATTAATCGCCAAAAATCTCACTAGGCCTCAGATATGAATGCAATAAAAGTTTTAAATAGAGGCCAAAAGTGGCCATTACCTAACTATTGTATGCTACTACCATTTAAATCGGTCACTGGAATAGCAATTTTATTACAATATGACAGAAAGCTGCAAGGGATATCACTTGCTCTGATTTATATATAAGTTAATAAGTCTAAGCTTAAGATCTTTTAATATATGTCAAGTTAAACTATCTAAATTTCTTCCAAGAAAACGAATGCCTTTTAAAATTAATATTATTTTATTTAATTTTTTTTCTATTGATACTAATAATGTGATTTTTGTGTTTCAGATGCGTGAACGATTCAAGTGTTATTAAATTTTATTGATTTGTGGATGAGAAAGCAGATTTCATTACATCTACTGCATCCAGAGTTTTGCATTTATATTTCGAACAATGAACGAATTTGTAACAGAAATGTTTTAAAATTTAAGAGGAATTTGACTGAAGTTTGAAAACTATTATGTTTACAGGTAAAGAAAAATAACATTTTTTTTCATTATAATAACCCATATTAATTTGTCATATGTCTGTATTATATATATATATATATATATATATATATATATATATATATAT
>JAOUZG010017399.1:1925084-1970366 GCA_026289955.1 Argiope argentata
TATTTGAGGTTGTAACCTTTTATATATAATTAAGTGGTCTCTTATTTCCTGATCATATTACATAATTTATTTAATTAATTATACACATGCTGTATAAAACTACATGTCTCAAAATTTCAATATTTATTGTACATTTTGTTATATGCGTTTTTGAATAAAAATGAATATATTATGATGCATTTCGAATACAAATCTTTTATGTCTTTAAAAGGTATTAAGGTATCTAAGTTTTCCTTTCCCAAGAAGATATTTTTCAAAGAAATTCCTATCAAAATCTCTTGTAAAACAAGTAAAGAGTTACCTGAGAGGAAAGAAATCAGTTTTATAAACTCGTGCACGCACGCACACACTCACATGCACACGCACGCGCACGCGAACACACACACACACACACACACACACACACACACACACACACACACACACACACACACACAATTATTTGAATGCTTCCAGGTATGAGGAATATTAAAAAGAGATTTGGAGGTGTCCTGAACCAGTTTAAAGTCTCACTAGGGGCAGTGACAGAGCAATTTCAACCACAACAATATAAGTTGCATTGTTACACACTAATTGATGACAAGTTAGCAATGGTTTTGCTTTTGCATAAACTTGACTTCAGATCTATTTAGATTTAACAAAATATCGTGTTCCGGGTTTTGAGTTTTAGTTTAATTTAAAGGCTGATCTCTACATGATTAGAAAGACTCAAAATTTTGATATGATGACTCATATGTAAATTTCACTCATATAGAGGTTATGAGTTAACGATTTGGATTGGAATTACCGGTAAAAGTAAACTTCACATTCCTCCCTCGAGATGCAATGTCCTTAATACGGTAAAGGGAGGACATTCATGCGCATTCACTTGCTTTTGACAGCCATCGACAAAGATTATAATTTTACGGAAGACAGAACCCAAGTAAATAGGACTCATATTCTTAAAAAATATTTAGAAAAAGTAATACGACTTCTTATGGAATGACACTTACCATCATCTGACTTTAATTTCATTGAAAATGTATCAGTTTAATTAATTTTAGTTTAATTTTATTAACATCCTGCTGTTAAGCAACACTAGGGCTATTTTAGGAAGGACCACGTAATTTTGAACCAAGATCAGGTGACGGGAACAATACCTGAGCTGGCATCTTCCTCTCCACTTTCACATTAGCGGTAGGAAGTTAAGGCCTGACAGATTTAAAGTGCAACAGACCCCATTACAGAACCATTCTTCGATAGAATCAGATTTCGAACCTGAAACCCTACGACTCATGAGCCGAGACCTCACCATAAGGCCACCACTGCCCAGAAAATGTATATACATCCTTCTCTTCAGAACACTTCTATATAAAAAGCTTTATTTGTATTTAGTGTAGTGATTCATATGGCTTTACTCCCTATATTGAGAATTAAATATTAATTGTTGTTCTCAAGGAAATAGGGTGGTCTGATCTTTCATGATCTATCGGTAAATATACGAACTGATACTGAATGATCGAACTGATGATCGGTAAATACACGGTCTGATCTTTCGGTAAATACACGAACATCAATATTTGAGGAATGGTCGGATGATATCATAATCCATCTAATAAAAAATCATTTGTCTTAGATATATCAAAGAACTAGAACGCCTCAAATTAATTTATAAAATTACCGCTTTCTTCTTAGTGGATATTCAAAAGAGATATCCGCTTGACACCATGACATGTTGAGACATCCTTCCATGCAAGAACACGTTCTCATCAAATCTTCCTGTTGCCCAAATCCTTATGTGTGAGCATCTTTAATTAATATTTAGAAAGGGAGAAGCAATGATGATTTTCAGGCTATTCTGGCAGGTTTTCGTTGAAAAATTTTTTGCGACCGTTATAGAGATAAACGTCATAGGAACAGCGCATCTGGATGAGTTTCAACGAGCTACAAATCTCCAATTACGACTTGGCGCAACCAATTATGGGTTCAAGACTTTAAATAATGTCTGCCCCTCAATAATCTTCTCGATACAAAATGCTTTAAACAATCACTGAAGAACTAATTCTTGTCATATGTCGATACTGAAGTGTTTATGCATCCAAGATTTTGGTCACATTGCCAGATAAAAAAAAGAAAAACTACAAACCAAGCGTTGAATCCAAATATATGTTTGCAATTCTTCTGTATATATTTCGTGTTTTGTTCTATTAAATACCCCGTGAAAATTGTTCTAACTTCAAATAAATAGTTATACAAAATTAATTTCAAGTTACAAATTTTACACTTTGTTGCTTAATTTTTAGTTATCAATTAACGAATTCTTTAATTAATAAGCTCCACTCAATGACAATTACCTTAATATGTTTGGAAATAAATTTCCGTGTAAAAAGCTGTTAAGAAATTCTTTTGTTCTATATATTTCTCTCTTTCTTTATATAAATTCAGATATTCGAAGTTCAAATAATAAAATCCATTAGATATTTGAAAACTGAGCTGCGTTTTTAGATGCATATTTTGAAGAATCCTAATTATTTATAACGAGATTCGTTATTTGAATTATTCACTATTCATCTTTGACATGGAAAAATATATCAACTTTATGTCTTTAAACTACTGAAGTTATACCTACTGAAGCTACCACATATCATATAATTATTCATACTGAGCATCTTTATCATATTAAGTGTATAAACAGGAACTATTAAAACTCGTGATTTGGTGAGTGTTCATTTTTTAGACTTTTCTTTCTGAAATCAATATTTTTTTAAATTACTTTTCTCATGAGAATAAAAGTTCAAAAACATATAAAAGAAAATTGGGTACATGACCTTTATAACTAAATTTCAAATCTTTATTAAATTCTAATCCATCAAAGAAGGTTATCCATCTACTCAGTTGAGAACAAGAAACCAGATAAATTGAAATGCTTATGAATTAAATAGTTGAATTTTTGAAATTAATTATTATCTTGAAATTGTAGATAAAATATTATCTAACTTTTACATTCGAATCCCTAAGCTTTTCCACCAATAAATATAAAAGAAAATTTAAGGGAGAATATTTCTTTTATTTTCATTCGGAAAATTCCTTTTATTATTGAATTATAATCATTTTATTCAGAATAATAAGAATACGGTAAAATTTTTCTGATCAGATAAGTGTTAATGAGGATTAATTTTCTTTATCATTATACTTAAATTTCATAAAATACAGTCATATTATGTATATAAAATGCAAGTGCTCGATTTGAAAGGTTCTTCCTATGTGACAATAGTGATAGAAGACATATTTACAATACATAAACTGAGGAAATATATAGTAATTCTTTTGTGTATATATAATGTAAATTTTTAATTTGCAATATATTTGTTTACTCACGAACTTGTTGTAATTTATAATTTAAATATTATAATCGATGAGAAAACACACAATATTATTTGAAATAATTGTGAATTATCCTTAAGCTTTGTAAAATTTTCAAAATATCATATACTTTAAAAGTACCCATTTTGTGTATGTTTTTATAATGAACATAAGTTTCAGATAAATTAAAAATTTGAATTTTCTCACTTTTTTTTAATGAAAAAAGAAATTTTTTTAAAAAAAATTATTTCTCTTTATTTATAAAACAGAGACTCCAAATTGATATTGAAAATTAGCTTAATCTTGCTAGAAATTATATTGTATATTTATATTCTATGCATGATAACATCAAGTGAAATTCCAAAAAAAAAAAAATCTTTCAATAATAATAAAAATATGAAAAATCTTTATCTCCTTTTCAGGTTCACCTAAATTCCTGTATCAGGAACCAAGGCGAATACCAACATACATGGGAGCTATCATCCGTCGTCACCGATTCGTAATTATTGCTATCATCGGTATTATATTATTAATCATGTACAGTTGGCACTTTCGAAGGAAAGAAAAGTTCATACTAAACAGTACACCAGTTCTATATATAAAGGAGACTTTTAACGAAGAAATTCGAACTTTTGATTCAAATAAACCGTATTTCACAGATGTGACACCAATGAAAAGTAATATAGAAGAGAAACAGACAAAAGTCGAGGATTCAAAAATATCAGAAGATGATGAGATTTCTCTTTATGATTTGAAAACGAGCAAAGATGGATCAAATATGCACAAAATAGAATTCAAATCTTTCGTTCCATATACAGATTCAGAAAAACATTTAAAAACTGAAATATTCTCATCATCAGAGAGTGGTATGGAGGCAGATAGAAAATATTTATTTTATGAGAAATCTCCCTTCACAGTGCCTCATGGTCAAAAACTGGTCACATTATCCATCATAAAGCAACATGCAGAAGGATTTCCTCCCCCAGACCTGGATAACAAAAGGGCGAAGACAGAACATGTGACATTATCCATGTCTAGAAGGAAAAATAACACAATGGATCGATTGACCATAGATAAACAAACTATATTAAACTTCTCATCAAATACTTCCAATACAGGTGAGAATCCTGTTCTTTTGATTGACACTCCAGGCTGTAAGATACCAAAACTAGATCCCTGGGATCCAACTGTAAGAGATTTTATTGAGCTCAAAGATCCGTATGTCTGTCCTGGTCGTCCAGTGTTCATGGAATCAAATCCTGGAGGATCAATAACCATTAACAGAGATATCTTAGAAATGTATTACGACGTAACACCAGGAGAGTTCATTTGTTATTATCAACCGATATACAGAAAGGAAGAAGAAGAAGGTGTTTTCTTTGAAGATTGCTTCAAGTTTGGCGATGTAGAAAAATTGAAATTCGGAGTGCCTATCAAGGAAGATTTTGTTAATGTTTCATGTAATATTAAAGGGAAAAAATATGAGCAGCATTTAACTTTAGTGCCACTGAAGGAAGACGTCGAAAAAGAAAGAAATTCTAGAAATCCTCCAAACCCAGCATTAAATGTTATTCTCCTCGGGATTGATTCAATATCGAAGCTAAATTTTTTAAGGCATTTCCCAAGGACTCATGCATTTCTCAATAAGAATTTAAAACCTTTTGAAATGAATGGCTACACCAAGGTGGCAGATAACACATTCCCAAACTTAGTTCCATTGCTAACAGGTCAATTTGTTGAGCATTGGTGGAACGAAACACTGAAGGAGACAATGTTCTTCGATAATATCAGTCTTATTTGGAAAGAATATGCAAAGAGAGGATATAGGACATTTTATGCAGAAGATTCACCTTTTACAGGTACATTTAATTACTTTAAAAGAGGATTTTATGATCCCCCAACTGATTATTATTTCCGTCCATTAGCTCTTGCTTTAGAACGGTGGAAATTTACATCAAAGCAAACGAAGCATTTTTGTTTGAATTCGGAATTTGAACTAGATGTTATTTATGATTATTTGAAATTGTTTGCTCAAACAATGGGGACAAGGCCTTATTTCGGATTTGCTATGGTTTCCACTGTAACTCATGATGAACTTAACTATGCTAGCTATGCTGATGAACCGACGAAGCGTCTATTGGAGGGTCTGTACAGCACTGGTGCACTTAACAATACACTTCTAGTTTTATTCAGTGACCACGGAATACGCTATGGAAAAATTTGCCGCACATATGTTGGTAAATTTGAAGAACGACTACCACTCATGTATATTTATGTCCCCAAATGGTTCTTAGATCAATATCCAGAAATAGCCAAAAATCTGCAAACTAATCAGGATCGCCTGATGACTGTTTTCGATGTACATGCTACAATGTTGCATATATTAGACTTAAGTAAAAGCCACTTAGAAAGATCAAGGGTAACACTAGGACAAAGTCTTTTTGAAGAAATTAGTCCAGATAGAACTTGTCCTGGAGCTCATATAGAAATACATTGGTGTCCTTGTCAGATCTTTAATAGTGTTGCTTTAAACAGTCCTGAAGTTATTAATGGCTCTCAGGCAATTATGGATGATATTAATAACAAACTGCAACATTATGGTGGAAAATGTGAGATTTTAAAAGTGGATACAGTTATGGATGCTAGAGTTGGCAAAGCCAATGAATTGTTGTTGCAATACTTGAAAACTGAAAATGACGTTATAGATAGAATAATTTGGTTAGGAGAAGAAGTACCTTCTCTTGATGATTATATGATAACTCTTGTAGCGAAACCTGGCGGTGGAGTATTTGTAGGAACAGTCCGTCATAATCCAACGAATAATACCTACAATGTGGAAGGTATCAATCGAATCAGTATGTACGGAAATACATCTTGGTGTATCGACAGTCAAAAAATGAAATTATTTTGCTATTGCAAAATACAGCATATTTAATTTCTGTTAGACTTTTAACAAATCATTCAAGGGGATGCACAAAATGCCGACAGTGCACGCAGTACACTTAAGAACTATATAAATAAAACTGCAACAAATATTTTATAAACAATGTCTAAAATGATATTTTATGTACAGTATATAATTTTTATAGAGTAAAGAACTGCATTTTCATATGTCTTCAATGTTTAACGTAAAAAAAATATTTCATTTGTAATTTATAGTTTTTAATCAATTCTATTGTTGAGATAAAGAATAAAATTTTCTTTCCATCATTACATAATAAAATATTTGTTTTTTTTTATTTTGAATTTAAAATAGGAGTATACATGGTTGTGGTAAGGAAATCAATTAATTAGTATTTCTAAGGAAATTGATTGTATGAGTGAGAATTATTTGAAAGTCTAATATTTTTTTTGTTCCAAGTTAATGTAACGAAAGACCGTATACAAAGCTTCATAATAAAAAGTATAAAAAATATTTAGTTATTATTTTTACAAATACTATTTCTGCAAACTCAATAAAATAAATATGCTACAAAAGGAATCTATCATAATCGATACATCTGAATAAAAAGAAAGAATTCACATTTACTAGATTAGATTATTGATTTACTATTAAAGATGTCTTTATTATAAAGCGAATAGAAATTCAAACATTTATTAATTTTATAATTATAAGTCTATTTGATTAAATTCTAATATTTATAAAATGTTGAAAATGGAAATCTAGAAAGTTAAGGAACTAGAAATTACAAAATTAACTCAATTAATTGTTAAAACAATTAAGGGTAAATAAAGTGGTTGATCATTCAAATGGCATTTACTTCTTTATAATGGAAAGAAAAATTAAACTTTATATAAATCTAAAACTTTTGCTTAAGTACATATAAACCGTTTGCGATATTCTTTTGGGTGCGATGTTTTTGTTCGATTTCCTGAATTGTCAATTTCTTGCCATGAAGAATGTTGCTATCATTCTAGAATTTTCTACTTGGGCATTTTTAGAAAGCATAGAAAATCTTGGCATCAGTTATTACCCTAAGTCGGTGAGGAATGCAATTGGAAAAAATTAATGTAAAGGAGAATACAAATATATTCAACTTTCATAGTTCTAAATGCCATCATTTAAATTTTTAGTGTCACTCTTTGTGTCTTCATTCCATTGGTATACATTGAAGAATATTTAGATACGTCATTTACCTCCAACAATCAGCGAGAAGTAAACAACTGAAAGATTGTTAATTATACCTCACGGTGAAACAAGACATAACATGATAATGAAATGAACTTCGTCTAGAATTGTCTGGTGACTAAGCATTTTCACATAGATCAAAAATAACTTACAGACTATGTTTTCTTATGTATTCTTGCCATCATCTGAATACGATGCGATATCAGTTCTGATTGTCATCCGGAATCCTTCCATTACTTCTTGTGTCTTCTTTACATTGCGATATACCGAAGACTGTCTTGATTCATTATATACCTAAAACAATCAAGAAATAGATCAAAAACTTTTTTTCACTAACTTAATAGTGAAATAATAGTGAATGAAATAATAGTGCTTAACTTAATAGTGAAATGCATTTGCTCTTGAGTATTATTCATATGATTTGAGATAATCGGAGAGAATAATCAGTATGAACGCAATCAAACTATTAAGCGTTTTCAGATATTGAGATCAAATCTTTTGTTTGCATCATTATTTTCAAGGAATTTTAACCGTTTGTAATCAGGTAAATCCCTTTAGAATATTATATAATTAATAAACCGTTTGATTGCTTCACTTTTTATTTATTTTAAACTTTCAATTATTTTTCAGGACAAATGTTTTTGTTTCACACTTAACTTATTTGTTTCCAGTTTCACAAACTAATTTAATTAATTCCAGGTTCGTCATTTTATTCAAGATCTGCGATTGTAGATTTTAATGGATATTACTAGAATGACTTTAAAATATAACAAATACATATAATATATATAATCTTATACAAAATAGATCAATTGCTCGCTGGGGAGCCCCTTGAAAAGAGAATGAAATGTTTTTGGCATGATGGTTGAATCTCGCCAACCTGGAGGGCACACAGGTGTTGATCTGACACCTCCCATAGCTGACGACACTTGCTTCCTATGTGAAGGGTTTTACCGTGGCCGGTGATTGGCCTTAGGACTAAAACCAAAGTTCCAGCGAGTGTTTTTGATTCGGAGGGTTGATCACTCAGTTTTATGGTTTATCTGAGTGCCATCCAGTGGGTCGGATAGTTAGTGATATAATTTCACAAATAGTTGGATAAATAAAAAGCATTATTTCGTGAATTGAAAAATTCATTATTTCTTTATAAATATATTTGCAAAATTAAAGAAAATTAAACATAGCTGTTTCGATTTCTAGATAAAGAAAAATCTTGTTTTGGAATTATTCAATAGATATTTGATTTTGAATTTACAAACGGTTTAATTTTATAAACCAGTATTCAGTTTTATGTCTAAAAATTTTTTTTGTGTTATGATGCATATGCCTTGAAATTTTAATTTTACTTGACATTTTTTTCAACTTTATTTACATTATTGCAGAATTCGCCTTTTCCAGTATTACGTTCACATATTTAGGTCTTATGGTGTGATTAGTATTTTACATTTGCATTAGTAAATATGAAATGCATGAATATTTAAAGTATATATATAAAGAAAAAACTCAAAAAATAAAGTATAACAAAAATACGCGCAAATCAAAAACAGCATTTACTTTGAGATTTTGAAGACAGAGAAATAATCGATTTGACAGCTTTTTTAAGCCCATAATAATTTTGATTGATTTTATTTTATTAGTGTACTAAATATTGAATACTGATTTTTAATCAAATATCTGAAAATTAAAAATAATAGTAGTTTGAAGTATTGTAGCCAGGGAAATTTAGACGTATTCATAAAATATTTTAGGATATAGGATCGTTCTGTATTTAAAAACAGGAAATGCATGCAGTTGAAGCTGAAGAATGGAAAAATCTTATGTAATCCTCTGATTTCATGTACAGAAGGCAAAACAAAAGGAAAGACGAATTTTGCAATAAAAATATCGGCAATAGAAGAAATTTTGGCGCTGACGAAAATCGAAAATATGTTTATAATAACAATAAATGTATGGAAAAGGAATTATGCATAACTTCATTAATGTTCAATCATGTGAATCTCATTTTAATATAGTAGTAAATTTTTCCTAAAATTACTATCAGGTAGTATAACTATATCGTAAAAAAATTAATTAACTTGTAATTTTGTTCCGGAAAGAAAGAAATTATATATTCTCATTGAGAAGACACAGCTAAAAAAATTCGGAACATTACACGGCAAATAAAAAAATCGATATACAAATTAAATCTCTAAAAAAAGAAACAAATAAAGTTTAATCAAAGAGTATGAAAATGAATGCAAAAAATTCATAGAATTTGTATTATTCAAAGTCAGAATCATTTATCTGAATCATTCACAAGTTTAAATAATTTACATCATTCATGCAAATAAATAAATAAATAAATAAATAACAGCAAATGTGAAAAACAACAGATGAAAAATTTTACTGTTTTGATCCGTGACATATCTTTCAATATTTATACAATACAAATGGGTTTCTGATTAGTTTCAATATTATGATGGGAATAATTTTTTCGGTTTTTATGAATTGCATTAAAAAGTCTACTCAGAGCTAGAGTTTTGGAATAAAAAATTACACGGAAAATTTTATTTATTTATGTCGTTTTGATCTTAAGTTACCATTTTCGTAACTCAGGTCCACAAATCGACCGATATTGATCCTTTCAGGAATTTAATCCAATATTATATCCGTATAGGTAATTTGAGAGTTATTAATGATTGCTAATGTTTCATTCTGGTAGCTAGCTTTCGACTTTATAAGGTATTTCTTTCACTTCTAAAAAATGACAGCTCAACAAATAGTTGGACGGTTTATGAATTTGGCTTAAAATTTTCTATCTATCTAAATTCAATTATAATAAGTCTCGCTTCTTATCTATTTAATTTTATTGCACATTTGAGTTAAAATATTGCGTTATTGCATATTTGGGTGTTCTCATGCTTAAGGGTAGATAAACAGACACAAAGTGGTTAGATAAACAGACACAATTCGAATTACTAGATTTCAACAAAATTTGATAGAGGCTCATCGAAAATTTAATCTGTCTAACTGTTTGTGCTTCTGAGTAACTGTGTTCACACTGCGATTGATCGCGAAGGATTTTTGACACATATAATTCTAAAATAGCTTTTCTTATCTCAAATAATTTTAAAAATAGAGATTTAGCACTACTTTTAAGTCGAAGAGTTTGATGATTATAGCATTTCCTCTCTGTAAAAGAAAGCAAAATTCTAATGAAAATTTAATTCTCTGTTAATTGACATGCCCCTAGATAAGAAAATTGAGGAATGAACTTTTGAGGATTTCAGGACTTTCTCTCTATGTATATTGTTAAAATTCTCACACAAGAATGATGCGAAGATGCAGACTTTATCGTCTAGGAAAACGTGTATTAAATGTACGTAAACTAAGCTACAAGTCCACAGCGAATTAACTCTATTTAACCCTCTAATTCCAAGTGACACCAAAGCTATAGAATGCACTTCAACGGAAGAAAAGACGCTCTCTTAAGCTAAGCCAATTAACGTATCTAGTTATCCGAACTGATCTCATTCCCTACATTAAAGCGCGCTTTAAATTAACGTCCCACTAAAGTGCGTGGGGCAACTTCAGAAAGCACTAATTTGTTCCAGACATATGCGGAGCTTTCTCCAGCAATCTATAAGAACGAATCTTTATTTCTTAGCTTCTACTACACACATTTTAGAGAGTAGCGAAAAACGTCAGCTACTTCATTACGCTGCAAACACAAATACTTCACCAAATTAGTGAAATATGGCGATCTTCTGTTGTAAATATCCTTAGAACGATCTTTCTCGCTCATGCGTGATGCCATTACTATTAATATTATACAATTAAACTATTTATAAATATTTACCCAACAATTCATAAATATTTACAGTATTTGCATCAAATTTACATAAAATTCATAACAATATATAAAAGAAAGTAAATGATAGAAACTTGAAAAGTTAAAATTATGAAATTATGGAAATAATAGAAATAATCCATCATTATAAAATCATGGAAATTCAATATTGTTCGATATACCTTGTAGATCATAATAAGCTTGAAGATATTCATAAAGAAATGTAGGAAAAATGATTACTTTCTTTATAACCATAATAATTTTCCTCATACCAAATTAAACAACTTAAGACAATATGTCTTATTCTGCTAATACGGTTCTTATCGTGGCTGCAAAATTAATTTAAAATTTAAAAAGCTACTTTATTTAAAAATAACTGCAACCACAGTGCTTCGAGTTGAATTAGTTCACCACTCTTTCTTATGTAAAAAAAAAGTCAATTTGTTTTCTAGAGTGATGTTTTGCTATTTTAATTGATTAAATTAATATTTTGGGATTTGGTGCAGAAAACATTAGTATTTAATGGTATTCAAAGTATATGATGAACTTATTTGAAATATTTACAAGTTTAGTATGAATCAAAAATTTCAAAAATCTGGGTAGAGATAAATAATGCGCCAAGTGGCTTTAGTTCTAGCATGCCGTTGTTTAAACAAAATTTATACACATTTTTATATAAATCTATATTCCATCCATTTGATTTTTTAAAATATTGTTCGAAATTTTTTTCTGACTTTTCTTTTTAAAATATTTTGGAATTTTTTTAAATTTTGTTTCATTTCTTTTCTATTACGGTCGAATTATTTGAGATAAAAATAAATGGATTATTTTCACAAAAATCGTTTTTTATCACTTTTTCATTGCGATAAAACTCAGAAGAAATGTATTTATCTAGAAACACATGCTTAATTCCACCACCTAACAATTTTAGGAAAAAAGTATTCTTTTAAATTACACTCATGTCTATGAATTACAGAAAATTCAAAGTCACTCGGAAATCGAACTCTAAAATACATATATAATCCATAAAACGACTACACCCATTTTCAAAAACAATATGCAAATTGCAGGACGCCACTAGATGACACCGATAGTACATCACAATGACGAGAGTGATGTATAAAGAATACAGACAAAGATAATAATAAGATAAGCCTTTCAGTGCAACAACCGCATAGTTATGACACAAAGACACATTTGGAGGATTTTTTACATGATAGAATTATCGCCCGTCTGGAATGTGTGCGTACCCATCAGGAACGTCCGAGGACCTTGTAACAGTTCAGAGTGTCATCTCAAGGCTTTGGTAACGATACCAAGATAATGGTAATAAGAGTAAACGTTACAGCACAGGTCGTCCCTGAGTTACAACGCCGAATGAGGACCATTTTAGTATGAATCAAAAATGAGGACTGGTATGTGGCAGTTACTGCCAAAAGAAAACAACAACATCAACAACAAAAACAGATTGAGCACAGCATGAAACCTGTCTCGTCAGCTCTCTTGAGTCACTGCTACGGCAGTTTGAAGGAACACCATTTACAGACGCTTACAACAGATTAGTCTATATCTCGTAGGCCTATCAGATATGTTCCACTTACTACAACTCACTGTCACCTGAGGTTACCCTGGGCTAGAAAGCATGTAATGTGGACACCACAACTGTGGGCTTATGCCATGTTTCTCAGGCTTAGCTTGCAGTCTGATTCTCACTGGACTTTCATATGGAGGGAGCCAGGTACCCGTTACCACCAAGAGAACATCATTGAACGACAGAACAGAATGCCGTCTCATACCCCCGTATCTGCGACCATTTTGATCACTGTACGGTTTGGTGGACATGTTACGGGCAATTTCATTAAATATCAAAATAATTACAGCAAGAAAAAAACGCAAAATCATTAACAGAATTTTCAAGCATATAAGGTATGTTAATGAGAAGAGCCATTTACAGAGATTTTCAACTTTGAAAAATATTTTGAAACAATTATAGGCTGAAAAATAAAATGTGTTAAGATATACATATATTCTGTGTTCACAAAATTTTATGACACATTAGATGAGGACACAGATATTAAATTCAAATTGAGTAATAATTTCTTAACTCCATACTGCATATTTTTTGAATATGATGCAATTTTTAAATGTTTTTTTTATTAAAAGATATTAAATACAGAGGAAATTATTGATTATGGAATAATACTATAATTTCGATTCGACTTCCATTTGAATCATTTCTTTTAATTGCTATCACACCAGTTTTGAAATTTAAAAACAGCTTTTATATTTATGGATATCATCTGCTCAAACAAATATTGCTCTTTAAAAATCTTCTATCGAAAATCTGAAAGTTACTTTGAAATCATAAAAATCTCAGCATTGAGAATAACTAAGATTACAAATCTCAACATTGTGTTTCTGTTAAAACATTACATCTTTATTGATCGTGGAGATTTATATTTTTTTATATAAGCTATAAACATAGCTATTATAAGTTTAAACAAAATGAATACTATTTACCTATTGGTCGTTTCTTTTACTTAGTGAAAATGATTTTGAGCGAAAAGTTTTCATTTCCTCGTCTTTCACTCAATATGAACTGTGTATCTTTTGGAATCGATTAATAGTTTTGATAAGAATAATTTTAACTTCTTTCCATTGGATAGAATGATACTCAACGCTGATGGGTTTTAAATGCAAAGTGAGTGGTCTTATTTTTTTCAGCGGACAATAATTGAAAGGAAAGGAAAGGTTCCAATATTAAGAATTTTCAATTTTGGTATGATGTTTTTAACTTTCGTTTTTTATATGTAATACTAATAATTAAGAGCTTAGTACTTTTATATTTAATTTTGAGATTTTACCATTTTGATGGAATATCAACATTAACGATGAGCTATTTTAAATAATTCTTCAACATCAATAGCGACAATTATTAACAATTTAAAATGAATGAACTTTTGATAACTGTTTTTGGGCGAAAAAGGATTGATTTTAATTTTTTTGAATATAACTTTAATATTCAGAACTGAAAATTATGTTTTGAAATTACAATTTGTTTTTATCCATAAAATGATAGAATGTATCAATAATCCCTTACAAATTTCAAGTTCAAATTTATCTGTAGTAGCACTGATGTAGAGTTTATTGTATCTGTTTTGTTTTTTAAAGAATTGAATAATTTTTAAGTAGAATTTTTGAAGATATTAATTACTGAAAACAACTTAAATTTATTTATATACGGATTATTTATAATTTTTCTTTTATTAATGAATTGCAACAATGCAGTTCAGTAAATAATTATCGCACATTTACGAGAAAAAAAAGGGAATATTTTATTATTAGTCTTGAATTTATTTTTTCAAAAATAAAGTTAGCTGTTTGAGTTTCAATTGAAAATTGTAAGACATACTTCTTTGTCATGCTTTAAATATTCGATGTTAATAATTTTTATAAATTTCTTTATAATTTGTCTTATTTAATGTCTGCTAAAAATAATAAAATTTAGATATCGAGTTTTTAATCACTTTTAAATGGGCTAGCGGTTTAGTACTTTTTATCATTTATATACTCTCAAGGATAACAAATTCTAAAAATATGTTTGGAACTTAATTTTTAATAACTGAATTAAATTTGACTTACATGTGAATAACAACCATGAGAGAATTTCTATGTTTCAAAATATTTAAAATAATGATTCAAAATTTAAAGAATAGAACAAATAAAAAAAATCAAAATTTTAAAACAATAATAACAAGAAAAAAATAGTACACAATTAAAATCGTGTTCTGAAAAATTGTTTTTTAGTTTCCTTTTGCATATTAATATTGTGATGAAATATTTTAAAATTGTATATAAGTTTTGAAATTTTTTTTTTCTTACTGCAAATTACTTTACTTGTAATATGAGTTGATAATGAGTATTATTTATTTCTTCACTTAATAAAAATAATTTAGAATCAGTTCAGAAATGAGGTAATGAATAATGAAGCAAAAATTAAGATGCATTTGCTGACAAATTTCGATTATTTTCGCTTAATCTTTCAAAATACATAACAAAAATAGGGTCCTGATGTTTGAGAAGTATAGCTGTGTCAGAATCTGCAAAAAATGTACATTTTATTTAAAGAATCTTCCAGAAAAAGTTACTCTACGCTCAGCTTTTCATATGGAGGTCAAAACTCGATACTTGAAGGTCATCGGTTTGTTTTATTGTGTTTTATTTGTGAGCAGCTGGGAGCCGATGGCAGATTGTATATTTAATAAGCCATTTGTGAATCTATGGTTTAGACGTCAACAACTGATGTCACATCTTTGCAACGAATATAAAATCTAGAATCAAATACCGAATACGATTCCTATCGCTTATTACTTATTTATGTTATCGCGTCAATCAAACACATGAAAAATCAAAACTTTCAATCAAAAATATGAATTTTGTTCAAAATTTGTTTGGAACTTAAAAATTTGAATAATGCCAGGATATCGTATCAGGATACACAAGAATGGACAAACTAAAAATATTTACATTTTGTCATTTTCAGTCTAAAATAGTTAATTAATCCCCCCCCCAACTTAGTTGGCAGTATTCTGGAAATGTCGAATTTACACATAGTTGAAAGAACAGAAAACCAAAACAATCAGTGTTTTGAGGGATTGGTCCAAACACTGATAAAGATGAACGATCATCGCAATAAAATATTATGCGAAGAAGTTTGATTCATATTGATTGTCGAGTATTTTAGCTTTTGTGTTTTAATAAAAAGATTTCGTCTAAAATTTTGATGCAGAAATAGCCTATTGAAATTTAGGCTTCAAATTTGGCGCATTTATGAATTATCATATTCAAAGACAGAAATACATAATTTTTTTAGTAATTCATAAAAAGATCACAAATTTCGTACACAAAAGTATGAGTCTGGAAGTTAATTAGAGATCGGGATTATCGTGTAATAAATACCTTCTCCCCTCAATTAACTAGACGTTTTCTATAAAATGCAAAGTGAGGACAAGCTCATGTAAACAAAGGTTCTGCGCTTGGTTCATTTTCCCCCTTCGAATGCTAATAATTTGTCTTGAAGAAAAGTAATGACTGATCAAGAAATTGTGGAAGCTCAATTGCGCAGTACATCTGTCAAAAGTTTTTGTAGCGTATAGTATTTGTTTTTGCAATTTTCATTCATATAAAATTAAGAAAAAAGCCTATCCAGCTGCATAATTTTATTCATGAATTAATTAAATTTGTAACCAATCTACTGAATGTATAAATTGAATGTTCTTTAAACAGAGAAAAAGTTCTCTTTAATTTTTTGTAAAATAAAAAGGCTAAGAAAATTTGGAACTTATAGAAATGGCTAAAGATGAAAAGAATAACGATATTATAATAAGGCTTTCAAATCATCGTCTATATACCATTAACATTATATTTCTCTACTTTTGTCAGTATAATTTTGCATAAAACATTTAAATGAATGTTGGAAACTAATGTAAAAGGAAATTCCTTGTTGTTCTCATGTTCCGCTTTACCACGGAAAGAGGGATGGAATAGCTTCTAAGGGTATGGACCCCTGAGCACCCGAAGGCAGAAGTCTGACTTCTATCTCGTATGAAGATGACACAAATAACACATTCACTTGCCCATTTAACCCTTTTTTACAGGGAGGCACAATCCCTCACATTACAGATAGAACACAGAAGAACTACCATGCCCTGACCAGGACTCGAACCCAGGACGCCCAGATCACGATTAAGACGCGCTACCTCTGCGCTAGGACGCTTTCAGATGAATAAAAGGAATGCATGAATGGTGAGCTCCGATAAAAGGGTTTGTGGCATGTCAGTCAAGTCAGTCAGTCTTTTGTCCTCTGGTGCTCCCGAGTCCATACCCTTAGAAGCTACTGCACCTCTTTTACCGTCGTAAAGGGGAGCACGAGAACAACAACAATGGGTTTTAGCATGTGATACCAACAACAATGGTTTTTAGCATATAAGTATGTGATCTAGCAAATGCAAACCCTCTTTCCGGGGCGAATGCATTTTATTCATTCATTTACTGATCGTAATTTATATCTGGAGCAGAGAACGATCACATCTGACCCAGTATTCGCAGTATTATTACTCCCGACATGGAGTACTTTGTGACCCCGATAGATATAACATCCACGACACACGCGCACACATGGAGAGTCTTTGGCTGGCGGTTTCGAATTTGCATCCAAAGGGATGCGAATTCTTCGCCTTACCAATCAGGCTATCCAGTTCATTATAAAGTTTCTTTCAAAACTTAATCTGCATTATATAGACGCACATTTTACTTTTTATTTTTATCAACTTCTCTTCTCTAAATTGACGTTTCATTAGAGGGCAATCAAGTCATAAGTAGTTAGGACTCTAAAGGACTACTTTTTAAAAAAAAAAAAAATTAATAAATTAAGGCTAAATAAGAGATTTATTTTCCTCAATTACTGTTTTGGAATAGGAACTAAATTATATTTCAATTTAAGAAAGAGTTCAGTTTTTAAATATTTCAAGTGACAAAAATCTCAAAAATGAGTTAAGATAAGATAGCTTATGCAGACTTTGAAATTTAGTATGATATAAAATAAGATAGGACATTCAAAATAAGTGAAATAAATTTTCGAAAGTTTGATAAAATGTTAATGCATTTTATTGTATTATGTCTTTGAAAAACTTGATTTTCAATTATTATGCAAATTAAAAATATGTCTCTATATTAAAAATAAATATTGATTTACGCTTGAAATATATAGAGACAAAATAAGAAAATCGAAACAGGGTCTTTAGCCGCCGCATTAAACTTCCTCAATAATAAATTTTACATATTATCTTTACTATTTCCTATAATATATTTACATGTTAAAACATATCAGAGTTTTATATAAAATATGATTGCAAAGTATGTTTTAAATGCTATCTTGTTTGCTTATAAATGTTACATATAGAATGAATTATAATCGGGAATATAATTATAATAAAAAGAATTATAATCAAAATTATACCAGGATAATCAGAATTATAGAAATAATTATAATCAGAATTTTTAATTCTTAACTATGCAGTGCAAATTGATTATGTTTGAGAACCAATATGTCGTATTTTAAGACGGTTGCTCAAATGAAATTGGTGCCATGTCGTTATCAAGTCTTTAGAAATGGAAGGAAAAATAAATGGAACTGCTTAAAAAAAATATAGGTCTGAAAGACTGACCCAGTAATCGAAACAATTTTATTACATCACGTGGAAACGGCAAACCTCATATGCCTGATGGACATATTTTTCCTTTATTGCAAATATTTGACATCTTTCGAAATGACGATAATAAACAGAAGACGTAAGCAGTCAAGGACGAAGTATATAGGTTGATTGGGATATTTTCCCATGTGTTATTTTCAACCTTAACTGAGTCTTCCCCTATCCCAAGAATGATCAGTGTCATCAAATAGTTCGTTATATTCTAGAGATTAGCTGAGTTATCAAATTTGGCACACAATTATTTTTGGAGTCAAACCATTCTTAAAAAAACACAAGTCTTATTACTACAAATGTAAACATTAAAAATCAATAATATAAACAATAAGTGTTCATCTAAAGAAAAAAAACACACCTCTTTGAAATGGTGAGCAGCCTGAAATTAAATTAACGCTTGTGAATCTAGATTCCATATTGAATTCAACTGTAATGCATCAGTTTTCAAAAGTAAATATTTCTGATGATATTTAATGAAATATGAGGAAAGACCATGACAAATTTTTACCGTGAACTAGAATTAAAAGAGATCAAAATCTTTATTTCGATATATCGCAGCATGATATTTTAAGTTTGACTTTTCTTCGTCTTAATTGATTAAAATTTTACTGGAAACTATCTCGTATAATGAATAAAAAGTATGTCTTAATTACCACCATTCATACCACTGTTTTCAGAAAAGCTAAACGGATTACCTTTAAGCTTCTTATATATAAATTGAGCAGTGAAAATAAATGTTTGGCACTTGAAATTATATACTTACAGAGAATTATGTCACAACTAGAAATTAATGAAGACGGAAATAATTTTGGTCTAGAAATGTGATAATCCTTAGAAACTCTCATTAGCATCTCTTTTCTTATTGCGAAGATTTGTGCATATTTTCTAAAAATCAGCGCTCATATCAGGGAAAATAAAAATATTTTAAAAATAATCCTATTTCTTCTCTTATGTTTTTCTTTTGTGCAGAAACGAACTTATGCAACAGTAACAAACTAAATAAAAAAAATACACTAAGTAAAATGGAAACATTGTTCATAAGATTTAAAGTGAATTCCATAAATTTTCAAGGAAAAACGAGCGTTTTAGGGAAAATAAATTTTGACTGTGCTTGTAAGAAGGGCAGCATATTTTTTATTTCATAATTTAAAATCGTAATTATAGGATAAGTTATATAAAAAATACGAACGATTACTATTAAAATTCACAATGAGTGTACTTGTAAGATAAATTTCTGCTATCTTCTAAAAGAATTTAAAAGACGAAATTACCTAGACAAAAAGGATTTTCTTCAAACATGTAACTACATTTCTTATTATGAATTCTTTAAAAAATTAGATATATAAAATATATAATTTATAATTATAATTAAAACTCGTAAGATAAGTGGCAGTAAATTAAAGAATAATATATAACAATATATTTAACATTACTTAATATTATTTCCACTAAACTAACAATAAGTAACTTGATTACTATTAGTATTTGGAAAGCATCATGCTTCGTTCATCTTACAGATGTGCCAATTACTGATTTAAGTCGTGGTTCCTTTTGTAGCAATGGGAGCTGATACTCTACGAATGTTTTGTGGAGGAATCGGTACTGTTTATAACTATTTAAAGGAATGCACAGAAATCTCCGAACATAGAAAACATCTGCAAGTTGACTTGAGTTCAGTACTGATGGTAGCAAGTAATCTTAGGACTCTAAAGGACATGATGTCTAAAATTGTCATTTTTTTGCCAACCGTTTGAAAGTTTGTAAAGAAGGAGATGGTCAGTATTTGACCACTTTGGGGCAAATTATATCGAAGAGAATATCAGTTTGATAGATTCGGTCATTGTAGGGAGGAACGCTGCTACAATCCACAGTCGGCCATTACAAATTCTGTCGATACTGCTACGTTTAGTGGTGGCGGGGTGGTCGGTTGTACATAACAACAACTCAATGAATGTTATCCTCCTATCATTTAGAATTTTTTGCAGAAATCATATTTTATATTTAAAAAAAAGCTTTAAGCCCTGTCTCATGGCAGACATGGCAAGTTGGGTTTTAAGTCATGTTGAAGTTCAAATTAAATGACTTTGAATAAATCAGTCTTATTCTTTAACATTATCAAGTCTGATGATGACGAACAAAGCTAGAGTATATGTAATATTGTTCAATCATAATTTGCACTTTTGGTATGATGTTCGCAAGGCTATGTCCTTTGAATAAGCCAATGTAATTCTTTAACATCATCAAGCCTGCTGTTGTCTAAGAAAGCACGAGCTTCTTATAATGATAGCAAAGATATCTTCTATGAATGAGCCATTATAAATCTTCAACATCCTCAAGCCAGTTGATGTTTAAGTAAGCATGACTTCATACAACGCTGCTCACTCATGATCTGCACTTGTGGTAGTGGCAGGGTGGTCGGCTGTACACAAGAAGAAGAGAACGGCTTATTCAAATGATATATCCTTGCTGTCATCATACCAGAAGTGCAAATTATGATTGAACAGCGTTGTATAAAGTCATGCTTTTTTAGGCATCAAATGACTTGAGGATGTTGAAGAATTATAATGGCTTATTCAAAGGACATATCCTTGCTAAGTCTTCCACATCATCAAGCCTGTTGATGTCTAACAAAGCACGATTTCATTCAATAGGGTTCAATCATAACCTGCAATTTTGATATAATAACAGAAGTATATTTTTCTTTCGCATAACTTGTGCCATTTCTTGAGTTAATAATCAGATAGTTAAGGGGTAACGATTGTAATTTTTTTTTCTTCTGACATAAGTTTTCAAATGTAAAAATTTTATTTTCACTTTTTATTTATTTATTTAGGATTACAGGATTTTATTTAGGATTAGGATTATTTTTATTTAGGATTATTTAGGATTTTTTAGGATTTTTTTTTGGATTATTTAGGATTTCATTTAGGATTACTTTTTTTTATTTCGGATTTTTTTATATATTTTGAATTCGATTGTATAAATAAATTTAATAAAGAATAAACTGTAAAAGCAAAATTTTTTTAATTTACAAAAACTATTAAAAAATTTTTTAGTTACTTTTTTAGTTTTTATTTTATATTCTCTTTTCATGAATATCATGTAATATTGAAATAAATATTTTACTTTTAAAATTCACCATTAGATGATGTCGTTTGAATTGAACTGAAATTTAAATTAAGGATTCAAATGAAAATTAAATGCTGAATTTAAAAAAAATGAATTTTATTTAAAATTTCCCAAATTAAAAGATTTAATAACAATTTTTTTCATCAAGAATTCCTGAAAAATACAATTCACAATCACATACAAATAACGAAACTACTACATATCAGTAAGTGAAGAAATAATAAAAAAGGATTTTAATGAAATCTGCCATGCATATTTCAATGTATCATGTCAGAACATAATTTCTTGAACGGCCAAGCACCACGTGCTCGTGCAAGTTAAATTATATTTATATTCGTTTTTATCGTTTCATTGAATGAGTCATTTTAGTATTTACAACGATCCAAAAAACCTGGTCTCTCATTGATTGTTTAAAAAAATATCACATTTCCTATATATTTCATTTCATATAATCACGTGCTCAAAATTACATATTTTAAGGTTTTATTTGCTGTAGTCATTAAAATATTTTTTTTTAAAATCAGAGCTTTTGTAAATGGAATGGCAACGTGTTATTAAAAGTTGAATTTTTGAGATGCTCGTGCAGATAATAACATCTTTATTTTTAGCCTATGGAATTTCGTTGACGCCACAAACCTCACACCAAAAACTACATCATGTTCTGACATGAAAATAAGTCACCATTTCTATGTTTAAAAGCATGAACTAAATCAAGATAATAATAAAAAGAAATATATATCTTTCAAAAAGAGATATTAAAACTGAAACTGTCGAAATATTTCAGGCTTCATAATTTTATTTTGATTTCAAAAATATTTCGAAGCTAAATAAGATACTAAGGATTTTGATTTTTCCATCACTGTATATTTTAAAATTAAATTCCAAATATGCATCTTGTAACTGCCATATTCGCAATCTCTCTTCGTAAACACAATTATAAAATCAAATTAGTTTTAAAGTAAATAATTTCTCCATTTCCCTGAACTATTTCCAAAATATATTTACAATCGACGCATTTGTACATTGAGTTTTTTTTTATCTTTTAGGAACCTATATACATGTTAAGTTAACTGAAAGCAGAATCTATTTAAAATATATCTACTTCAGAATTCATTCTTTAGTTTTCGAACCTGTGAAAACATGGAGGAGTAATTGTAGATAATGTTTCCATTTCCTATAGCTGTAAAACAATGCAATGGAGGAATCATTTAAGAGAAATATTGATATAAATATTATTTCTAGCAACAGATGTTTAAACACGCCTGCTATATAAGCACAAGTAAAAATTTTATGTCAAGAAAATGCGGTCCATAAAATTGTTTTTGCGATAGACCTCTTTTGCGATTTGGCTCTTTTTGTGTCGAAAATTTGTTATTTTACTAGAATATCTCCTTTAATTTGATGCCAACAATGTAAAATACATTTCAAATGATTTTAAAATTATTTTACCATCAATTAGAATATTCACTTAATCAGTGTCTTCCTGTCTTTGGGTTTTTTCTGGTAAAGTATGTGAATTTTTTTGACAGGTAAAGTATGTGAATTAAATTTATTTGACCACTAACAGTACCCACATAGCTTTACCCGTGGCATAGCATCCAAGAAGAAAAATTAACTAGTTTAACCTCCATCCGATATGACTTGGGCATGATACGCAACATCAAACAAACATAAAAATGTTTAAGAACTATCAAAAATATCTACAAAACAATTTTTCAAAGCACACATTCAGAAATATTCAGACTGTTACAAAGATAACAATATAGTATGTCCGTAAACAAAACACAGACGATCATTTCGAGGTTGGATTTCCTTCTTTTTCGGTATAATGAGATTTGAATCGCTGTTTAAAATCAGATGTAATCAACTAAATGTATCGCATATGCATACCACAGCTCTTGCTATTTGCACATGAGCAGTTTGCAGTTTCCACACATACGCGATTAAATTAAAATCGCAATTATAAAGGGGGAACTAATGATCCTTGATAGCAACATCAGTGGTATCTTGTTAATATAGTGGTAATGGGATATATATTATTATGAATTTTGTGTAAATTAGATGCAAATATTGTAAATATTTCTGAATTGTTGTATAAATATTGTAAATATTTGTAAATAAATTAATTCTATAAAATTAATTTAACGGAATCGCGCATCTGAGAAGAAATATCGTTCTAAGGGAATTTAGATCACCATACAGATCACCATATTTGACCAATTTTGCAACATGCATGCATTGGCGACGTAATGAGGTCGCTAACGGCTTTTAAAACAAGCTAAATTGGGTAGTTGAAACTAAGAAACAAAATTTCTTAATAGAAAATAATGGAGAAATTTTTAGACTCGTCCGGAAAGAACGAGCCTTTTCTAGGTTTGCCCCATTCACTTCAGTGGGACGCTATTTAAGTCTCACCTTAAAGGCGGGCAGTAGTTGAGTTCGGAGAACAAGTTATGGGGCTATCTAAGCTTGAGAGAGCGTCTCTTCCATCGCTGCCGGACGATCTATAGTGTCGCTATTATTTGAAATCAGTGGATTAAATAGAGTGTAGTAGCTTTTGTAGCGTCAGTTGTGAATATTTAATACGTGTTTTCTTAGACAATAAAACCTGCATCTTCTTATCACTCTTGTGTGAGAGTTGCTATTATTCGTAACAAAATTTTTCAATAATGATACTGACATTCTGTTAATTTTTAAAAACTTTTCCCCTCCTTTCCCTCCTGAGAAAGCACTAAATTTCAAAAGAAATTATCTAAGATCTTTCTTTTGAAAAAGGCTCTCTCTCACACATATATATATATATATATATATATATATATATATATATATATATATCCTATGAGTGTGGTTAAATACTGGTAAGATATGGAATCTTTTTAAAAATATTTTCTGCAAGTAGCTATTTATTTTGTACTTTTAAAAAGCCCCTTGTATTACCTAAAAACGTTAATTTTGCAAAATTTTAATGGTCACAAAGATTTTTGAAGGCAATATCTTCCAGTAGAATTTAAAATATCTTTAATTTAAAACTTTTTCAAGAAAGTAACATTTTAATTTACCTTTTTAATGACACCACATAAAGCAATCAAAATTATTTTAATCATTTGCCTCTTTTGTTACAGATGCAATTCTCATTCCTGAAAGTTTCTAACAATGAATGAATCAATGAGAAGGTAAATACAGGTTTCATCTAAATTTAGAATAAGGATGAATTGATTACAGAATTGTTTTGAAGCATAAAGGGAAGGTGAAGTTCTAAACTGCCTATGAAACCTTTCTTTTATTCTGGTAAGAAAGATAATTATTATTTCTTTATGTTTTAAGTAAAATTTAATTTTAGTATTGTTTTGATTACACAAACGAACAATGCATAATCACCCTTATTTTAAAAAAATATATTCTGTTACAAAAAAAGAAAAAAAAACGATATCGCCAAATTATTCATTGTCTGATCACTGTACATTGAAACAAAAATTTTATGTTCTTTCGTAAAAATTCAACTTTAAATTTGTAGGGAAATTTTATTTCAACGTACAGCAAATTGTATTGAAAATTTTATTTCAATACAATTCAAGGAACTTATTTTTCAATACAATTCAGGAATTTATATTTTTTATACAAGGAGTGTTTTAAAAATTTACCTTGAGTTAAATTTCTCCTTTAACAGCCTTAATTAAAATTATCCTTAATTAAAAAGAATTAATATCTTTAATTTCAGAAAAGTGAATGTATAATTCGGTTGAGTTCCGATTTCATGACGCTATCTGTTTTTTTTTTCATACAGTACATATTCATCTGATTATAACACCTTAATTAAGATAATAAGATTTTTTTACTGATTAAATGTATGCATATTTCATGTGCTGGAAACCAAAGTGATTGCTTCTGTTTGCCTATCAGCTCTTATTTGTAATATAGAATGATAGCAGTTTTAAATTAATTTAATAAATTAGTCTTGGTGAATAGACGTTAAAAACTTTTTTTCTTAGTTAATTATGAAAACAATTCAATTGATTGAATAAAATCATAGCAAATATGAATAAAAAAAGGAAAGTTCATAATTAATAGAATCACTTAAATGAAGAAGCAATGATGGTCGTAAATATTAAGAAATTACTTAAAAGCAAGTCCTTATGCATTGAAAATACAGTTTTCAATAATCAGCGTGGACTTCCAACGACAGTTACGGTAACGCAAATGCTCGTATTTTCTATGTCAGTTGGGGTAACGTTATGCAGATTAGAAATTTTTAATTTTCTTTATTCTGTTTTATTTTAATTCAAATGAACTTCAAAATCGATTAATTAACAATGTTTTATTTTAAATGCCTCAAACACTAAGAAAATAAACAGAATCGCTTGAAATAATCGGTTGGAAACATGTTAAGTCTAATTTCTCTAATGTGGGAAAAAGAAACTGAATTCTTATTCATTTGGCGGTGAAGAAAAAAAGATTTTTGGCGGGAAAGTTAGTTTTAAAGAATAAAAAATTAACCAAATCAATGAATTAATAATTGAAAAAAAACTGTATTAACATTAAATATAATCCACTACAAGTTTAAAAAATGTATTTGAATTTGAATGGTAGGAAAGAAAAGTATTTTATTAACATTTGAAAATTTGAACAAGATATATATAGAGAGGGAGAGTGTGAGCAAATAGTAGGTATTGAATAACAAAAGTTTCTTATTTTTAGGTTCTCCTATGCTCCTGTATAAGGAACCTCGGCGAATACCCACATACATGGCTGCAATCATTCGACGTCATCGTTTTTTAATTATAGTTATCGTTTGTCTTCTACTATTAATGACATTCAGTTGGCATTTTCACAGAAAAGAGAGGCCTGTATTGAAAAGTACACATGTGCCATATGTTTCTGAAAGTTCCCAAGTTGAAGTCCAAATTCTTGAATCAAATAATGCCTATTTCTCTGAAATAACGAAAATGCCGAAAATCATTGAAGAGGATCTGCCACACATCCTAAGTGTAAGAAAATCATTTGAAGAAGAAGAAATTTTTTCTTTTTTTCAGAATAAAATTAATAAGGAGACAACTAAGTATGAAGTTGAAGAATTTATTCCTATAAAACAAAAAATGGACAAATTTTCGACTAAGGTTACGAGACAAACAGAAGAAAAAATCGTGATTGGTCATGAGGAAACGCCTACAACACCAATTATTCGACGTCCTGAAGGAAAATCTTCCTCACCTCCAAAGGTTGGTGTGTTGGTAGATGAAAAAAATTTGCCTTTCAAAAAGTCTGCTATCACTATCCCGAATGTCGATAAACCACTTTCATTTTTTACTGTACAACGATCTGAAGAGGCCTTTCCTCCAAAGTTTTTGAGGGGAATCGAAGAAAAAATCATGATTGGTCATGAGGAAGTAATTACAATACCAATCATTCGACGTTTTGAAGGAAACTCTTCCTCACCTTCAAAGATTGGTGTGTTGGCACATGAAAAAAATTTGCATTTCAATAACTCCGCTATCACTATCCCAAACGCTGATAGACCAGTTTCATTTTCAACCATACAACGGTCTGAGGAAGAATTTCCTCCCCCAAATCAAGACAATAAATGGAAAAAAATGGAAAATGTAACAATTTCTTTGGCAAGAAACAGAACTGACAAGACGGGAAAGTTTAGAACAAACATGCATATTAAGTTAAATCAGAATGGATCATTTGTGAAAGTACCAAACATTCGAAGCAAAAGTCAAGATTCTGTCCTTTTGATTGACACTCCAGGTTGCAAGATACCAAGACTAGATCCCTGGGATCCTACTGTAAAAGATCTTATTGAGTTTCCAGACCCCTATGTTTGTCCTGGGCCGCCAATATTCTTGAAATCAAATCCAGGAGGTTACATAACATTTAATAAAACCATCTTAGAGAGTTATTATAATATAACTGCCGAAAAATTAATTTGTTACTATCAACCAATATATAGAAGCCATGAAGATGATGGGAGCGACAGGGAACTCGCTTTTGAAACTGGCAACGTAACAAGGTTAAGGTTTGGGACTCCTCTGAATGAAGATTATGTTGCTGTTTCATGTAATATAAATGGAAAAAACCATGATCAGTACCTTCCGCTAGTGAGACTTAGGGATGATGTTGAAGCAGAAAGAAATTCAATGGTACCTCCAACTCCAGCATTAAATGTTATTTTGATTGGAATTGACTCTGTGTCAAAGTTGAATTTTTTAAGACATTTTCCAAGGACTCATGCATTTCTCAATGAGAAATTAAAACCTTTTGAAATGAATGGCTACACCAAGGTGGGAGATAACACATTCCCAAACTTAGTTCCATTGCTGACGGGTCAGTTTGTTGAGCATTGGTGGAATGAAACATTAATGGACACAATGTACTTCGATAATATCAGTCTTATTTGGAAACTTTATGCCAAAAGAGGATACAGGACATTTTATGCTGAAGATAATCCACTTGCTGGTACATTTAATTACTTAAAAAAGGGCTTCTATGATCCACCAACTGACTATTACTTTCGCCCGTTGGCACTTGCCCTTGAGATATGGAAGGATGCCGTCAAGCCTTTGAAACAATTTTGTTTAAATTCTCAGTTAGATTTCGAAATGATTTATGATTATTTAAAAAATTTTGCTCAAACAATGGGGAAAAGACCACACTTCGGATTTGCCATGGTTTCTACTATAACTCACGATAAGTTGAATAACGCTGCTTGGGCTGATGGACCTACAGAACGTTTATTAGAGGGTTTACTGAAGACTGGTACACTTAACAACACCCTTTTGGTATTATTCAGTGATCATGGATTGAGATTTGGTAAAATTCGGCATACTTACGTTGGTAAATTTGAAGAGAGACTACCCCTTATGTATATTCATGTTCCTAAATGGTTCTTAGATCAATACCCAAGAATAGCCAGAAATTTGAAAATTAATCAAGATCGATTGATGACTCTATTTGATGTACATGCTACAATGTTGCATTTGTTAGATTTAAACAAAAGCCAAGAAGAAAGATCAGTGTTCACTTTAGGAAAAAGTCTTTTTGAAGAAATTTCACCAAACAGAACTTGTCCGGATGCTTATATACAAACTCACTGGTGTCCATGTCAAGAATTTGATATTGTTGACTTCAATAGTCCTGAAACTATAAATGCATCTCAAGCTATCATGGACAGCATTAACTATAAATTACAACCTTATAGTGTTATCTGTGAAGTTTTGAAAGTAGATTCGATTATAGATGCTAGAGTTGGCAAAGCTAATGAGCTCATGGTGCAGTACCTTAGAACAGAAAATGAAGTGATAAACCAGACTATTTATGTTGGCGACGAAGTTACACCTCTTGACGATTATATGATAACACTCGTCGCCAAACCTGGCGGAGGAGTGTTTGAAGGAACTGTTCGGCATAATCCAGAGGATAATAGCTACAGTGTTTTAGGTCTCAGTCGGATTAGCATGTACGGAAACACGTCTTGGTGCATCGATAGTCAAAAAATGAAAATATTTTGTTACTGTAAAATACAACAACTCGCTTAATCTATATTTGATTTTTAATAAACTATTAAAAGTTGAAAAATAAAAATATGGAGACTGATTTTAATGCATTTTTTATCATTTTAATCTTTATGCACTCTAGATAAAATACTAAATATTTTTGCATTATTTCTCATAATTCGATATTTCAGCAAAAAATTTAATTAATAATTATTTTAATTGAAAACGAATACTTTATTGGAGTTATAAATAATAAAAGTTCTTTTATTTTTCTTAAGGCTTTATTTGATATTTTTAAATTAGAAAATTATTGTTGAAAATTAATTATTGATAATGCTTGTTATATTTCTACCGACATTTTTGTTGTTGCTCAGATTGGGATGCTTCTTGCTCATAATGTTTGAGCTATGGTCCTTTTTCTTGTTAAATGGATTTATTTTTATTAAGTGAAAATTAATTAAATGAAAATTCATTAACTGAAGAATTAATGTCTGATCTTTATATTTCGCTTAACTAATGAAACACAATAGTTAATAGAAATGCATTTATTTCATTTTTGAGTTCTTAATACTCCAGAATGTATTTAAAGCTTTTGATGAATTCAACTATTGAGAAAATTAAAAAGAAAATTCAAAAATTTCTCAATTTGATAAAATATATAATTAAAAACCGAAATTTAAATTACGTACAAGATCACAATTTTTTATTATGTGTTCACTTAAAATAAGTCACGCGATTCAAATACAAAATTCAAAATTTTATTCCATGTTAAAATAGCAGGATATCAGCTTTCGTTTTTTTTCTTTTGAAACCTCGACGTTTAAATCTTGGTGCACATTATCAAGCGTGAATTTGGTGATAAAATTATTCAATTTGAAACGATACCTTATATGATAAAGGAACAATACCTTATATGATTTTCTTAAAAATATGTTAGCAATCAATTAAAAATTATATTCTAATTATATTCTAATATATTCGTTGCATCCAAATTATATTCTAATAACTTAAATTTTAATCGTTGGATTTTTTAAAAAAAGAAAAATAGCTATTTTTATAAAAAAAGTAAATTAGAAAAGTAAAAACTTATTGCAACTATAAAATAACAATCATACAAACTATTTATAAAAATGTAAAAAAATGAAAATGAGTTTAAAAAGATATAGTCAAATTAATAAAGCTTGATTATTCTTTTTAAATAATGTTTAAAAAGAATAATTAAACTAGTGGAAAAATTAAATTGTTAAATATTATAGTTACAAAATGAAACAACTTTTATGAAGAAAACATCTCCAGGCATAGAAATATATTTTTGTCTCCTTTAAAAATTTTAGTATGAATTCACCATTTTGTTGTATTAATGATATCCATATAATATTTCATATGCCCAATTGCGACAAAGTTAAGATCTATCTTTAGTTGTTGTGCTATGCTTTCTACAAATGGCAAAGTTTCAGTACACTACTTGTAGCCAAGGCTGAACTGCTTTTCTCGTGTAATTCAAAATGCTTTCAAACAATTATTTTTGCTTTATTAATGAAAAAAATATCAAAGTATGTATCAGATATGGAGTTTAAGAAAAAGTAAACGAAATCTTTAAAGAGACATACTTTGAAAAGGGAAATAATAATCACCAAATTTAGCAATTTCTTAACCATCAAAATAAATGTTAAATTCGTGCTAAATGTTATGTAATATTTGGTAAATTATTGCTTGAAAAAAAAATCGGTACATTGGTTGATATATCGGTAAATCGTGCGTGTTCTTTTAATTTAACCAAAATAACATTTAAAAAAGGGCCAAACTGTCAGAATAATAAATTCTTTGAAGAATAAGAGTTTGATTTTATTTTTCGCAGCTAAAATATCAACGGGAAAGGAAATCCGAATTATATTAATCGCAAAATTATAATGAAAATAAAAATTTGAATAGGAAGCAAATAAAAGCTATAAATAGAGAGTAAAACAACATTCCAACTATATAAAGCACAATTTGAAGAAAATATAAAAAAAATATGTATTCTAAAAATTTATCAAATAAAAAAAATAATTTTGTTCCATAATTTTAATTGAGGTACGATTTTTTAAATTTCTTTTTTTTATCACGCTGAAAAGTAAGTATAAATTTACTTTCGAATTTATATAGTCATAGTCTCAAAGGAAACAGGTATTATTATTATTCATTTTACATTTTTAAGGGAAAAAAGCTTTGCAAAATTCTGCATATATTTTAGATCACAAAAGATAAATAGTTGCAAAAATAATCAGTAAAATCACTACAACATAAAATATCGTCTGACGATGAAATATTCCTTTAAAAGAATACACTTTTTTCGATTGACATGAATACTTTAATAAAATAAAATAATATGTCTCTGGCGTGTTACGACAAAACAACAAAATTAGTTTGATCATTACAAATTCATTTTTGAAACAAACACGAGGAAAACACAGATTACCATTATTAAAAATTACATTTTTTTAAATATAAAATAGAACAGAATTATTTTTGTGAAATATCTTTTTCAGAAATATTGACAAAGGATGTCGAAATCTTTATGAATAATTGATGATTTGAAATTTTGATTAGCTTTCAGACTTTTTAAGTGCCAGTGACTATTTTTTCTTATTTAGAACTTTGTTCGCATCAAATTTCGCCAAGGTTTAACAAATACTGTGGATTTGTAGAAAAAAGAACATACTGCTTTATTTAAAAAAGAAATAGTTTCTGTAAAAAATAGATCATCCATTTGGGTGATATGTTTATCAAAGTTTGAAAAATAATGAGCACTCAAATTTTTCTAGAATATTGAGGTAAACACAAGTATACTGAAATAGTAAACAAAACAAAGAGAAAAAAGACAAAAAATCTTAGTAAACAAAAACAAATTGCATTTTTCCACATATAACAAAAAACATTTACTTCAAGAAAAGACAGATAAAGTTAATAAAAGCTTTATAAAGACACATTCATTAGTGTGTTAAAATCAGTAACGCTTTACGTTTATTCATTTCAATAAAAACAAAAATATGACAAAAATTTTCATTTTAAAATTACCCGTTTTCATTATGGTTAATGAAGAAGCCTTTTTCTTTTTCAAGTCAATGATTAGTTAGAGCTGAATCGAAATTTAACTGTGCATTAAACCTATAATTAGTTTTAAATTAATATTCTATATTGTATAGTTAAACATAATAATACAATTAATCGATTATATATATTGTATAAGAGCTGGAATGTCAATATTACAAAACTAAATGCAGTTAGAAGAGATTCTATTATTACAAATTTCATACAAATTTATTTAAGCAAAAATGCCTGGGAATTGAATAAACTTAGTGTTTAGAAACTTGCTATATAGTATAATCTTAAAGCACAAAAATGATTTATTTCATTGTATATATTGTCACTGTTTCAACTGTAATTTATTATTCAATTATTATGAATAATACATCATCTTGCAATCAAATGTTGCCATAGTGTCCTACTAAATGGCGCTACTTGTATTAATTGATAGTCGAATTCTTAAAATATTAATACAGTGCATTGTAATAAGATTCTTTTAATATATTATGTCGAAGCGCAAAATACCAAAACTCTAACATATTAAATGTGTATTGAAAAGCTAGAACAAGTAAATAAAGTATCAAGTTTATCAAGTCAAAGTGTATAAAAACACAACATACTGAATTAACCCCTTAATCGGTTTGCCCATACGCCATACGTGCATCGATTTAGCGAATTTTGATAGCTGTAAAAAATCATTCATAACAATTATAATTCAATAGTAAAATGACTTCGAATACGTAGATAAGCCAAGTATTCTATGGATTTTCCATTTGAATCAAAGTAAGAAAATATTCTCAAAATATAAGGTGTCATCTTAATAGATAAGAAAAATAAACCATTTAAGGGGTTAAAAGATAAACTAAATTTTTTAATAGTGTATGCATTATACGTATAATAATACGATTTCAATGCTAAACGCTTAAAGTGGGTGTTCCAATCCAATTTATTATCAATAAGGATCCTAGGTATTTAATAGCGTATGCATGATTTATTCTTTCTTCTTTTTAATAGATTCTGGGTCTTGTTACCCCTTTACTAAACAGAATAAAGTTGGAATCCTCTGTGGACACTTCGAAATTATTTATGATTGAAATGCTATCGATAATTGGGTATTTTGCCTTCGATTTCCTTTTGTTTTTGCTTTAATGACCAGAACGAAATCATCGACCAATGATAAGATGTATGGACAGTCCAAAGTTTACTAAGCAGATCATTTGCAACCAAGTTCCATAGAGCTGGACCACTACACGACAATTGGGAACAATCTTACTTCTGTTCTCTTATGGCCCAGCCTTCTTGTGTTTTAAGAATTATTTTTCTTGTGTGTAGCAAGTTTTCGAAGATGTTTCTTAAATTTTGGGGGACAACATCGGAGTTATCTACATATTTTACTGTTCAAATCCACCAGATCTTTGAAAGACAACAACTTGATGTTACATCATAGTTAATCTTCTGATTTTACTGGCTCCTTTTGGTGCCAAATTTCACGTCATATTAACCTATTCATCTAATCCTTTTTTATGGAACTTTTTCCACATGACTTATTTTAAGTTGAAGAAAAGTTTCTCTAAAAGGTAACGATTTTCAAATCCCACAGATTTACAAAGCAGTGAAAGTCAACGAAGAAGGTCCTGGAGAAGTGTACAAAAGATTTATCGTCCATCTTTAAATAAAAGAGGAAAATAATGCATTGTTGCACTAGTTAGATGTAAAGCAAAAAATAAGTTCTTTCAGTATTCATGTTTCAATGATGAAATAATTTCCACACTATTTTGAATTACTAATATGTTTAAATCTGCTTAGAATATGGCCTCCATGCATTAAAATTTAAAACTATAAAATTCTTTTCCAATTTTCATTTGTCAATCACTCAACATCCATACAGTTAAATGCAAAATGTATTGAATATAAATATTATATACAGATTTATTTGTATTTTAATTTTATTAAAGCATTTTAATACTGAAAATTCAAACAACAGCACCTGGAGTCCCAAATCCTCTAGAAATAATCAAAAGTACCCTAAGCTCTTTTTTTAGCACTTGAAGCCGAGCCAAATAAGCTTAATTATATAATGCTCAGTAAAGATTATATCTGAATAAATGAGAAACGCATATTTAAATCAGATAAAAAACTAAACTACATTCAAATAATAGCGAGTAATCAAGTTAATAATTATAGCAATGTATTAAAATTAATTTAAATTCAGTTGAATTATTCACTGAAACAAATTGATTACGAATCGCAATTCTCCAGCAATTGGGATATTATTACTTAATTGCTCAAATTTTCTTTCGACAAAGTATTTAGACATTTCCTGTTCACCGATTTTCTGAACAGTTTAAGTAGCAGTTTGCAGAATTTAATATGCCTTCTAAATTTCAGAAAAGCTTTAAAACAGATAAACGAAATATGAAATACTCAGAAATTAAATTAATATCAAATTTCGAAAAAAACCATAATCGATTTTTTTTGTTTAATCGTCTATTTGTTCGTATTTTTTTAAAATTTTATTGTATTTAAAATTACATAATCCAAATAAGATTTTTATTAGACCTTTACACATACAAGCCCATATATAATATTACAGTTTTGATTCAAATTTATTTCTAAATTAAGTATTATAAAATAATTCAAACTATTTTAATCTGTTCTATCTATATATAGCAATGATAAAAAGCAAAATAATGTCAATGATTTTATTTTATTTCGAAATAACCTCACTTTTGGGCAAGTGGGTGAAAAAGCAGAATTGAAGTACGAAGTGATTCATTTTCAGAAAACGATAACAGAACAAAACATAGCTTTGGACCCGAAAAATATTTTCATGGAGCCGATATACTTATCTGTCTCAAATGATAATAATTTTTCCGTTTTTCAATTGATTTCTATACTATATAAGAGCCCATATATGGTTCCGTAAAAAACAAAACCTAAATATAAAACTTTTAAATTATTTTTCGTTTAGTAAGTCTTATTGATGATTAAATAAAGCTATTTCCATCGTGAAACAATTTTTTCAATGGTTTATTAATTAATGCAGTAAATGTTTTTACATTAAAAATTAGATCTTCTTATTTAAATTTTAGAAGGCGAAGGAAGTTTTTTTTATATGTCTGTGTTTTTTTGTCTAAGAATTTAAAAGTTACAAACTTGATTAAAGAATTCTGAAAACTTCCGTATTACAAAGGCCCCAAGTTTACCTGGTGACTTTAAGATTGCATTATTGACCCAATTATAATTAATTTCATCACAAGAAGATAAATTTTGGTTGCTTAGCCCCTAAACCAACTAACTGCAGAATTTATTAAAAAAATATTTCATGTGCTCCTTTTCAAAGTCAAGCACTAATCCATATACAGGTCAAACGCAATACAAATATTTGCGCACTTCGCTTTTATCAGATTAAAAATTACACATCAAACACGACAAAAGGAAACTTAATAAGCAAAATTATTCCCACAATCGTTTAATGGAAAAAGGTAAGATATATATTAATTGCTGGGTAAAGTGAAATATAAAGCGAAGCTAATTTTGCTAGTACACGAAAATGTTGAAAAGAAAACATTCTAGTAGGTTGCTTTTCAGAATTATCGATCTTGCGTTCCCATTTAAACAACAATAAAATATTCAAAAAAAAATATAAAATATCTTATTTTACGGCTACTAAAACAAAACTGAAGTGACACCACAAGCAAAATTCCATTAAAATTCTTTTTAATTGATCGAAAAGATTAGACTGAAGAAGAGTCTAGACAGGCAGTTATTTTGACATTCAAGAAAATGGGATCATAAACGTGTCAGAAAATTAGTTCGACCCTATAATATTAGCAAATAGGCAATAAAACTCGGCGAATTGCTTTTAAGAGATACATTTTACTAGGCCATTTCAGTAATATAATTTTGTTTATAAACAGCTATCTCGAAAATGCTTGCGAATAAAAATATTCTCGAGCTTTAACTATTACATAAATTTTATGAAAAAGAAGAACGAAATAAATTTCATATGTGTTTTCCCATGAGTTACAGTTAACTCAGAATAATTTAAGAGCGCTAATCGTTTTTTCAGACGTTAACTGCAATTATATAGCTACTTTTTTATTTATAATATATAAAAAGTACTCAAAAAACAATGTTTGTTGGCTCGTTAAAATATCCTTTCAGGTTATCAGTTAAATAACAAAGTGAAGTAAAAGGAAATTTTTTTTTTGCTAAATAAGGCACAAGTTTTAAATTTTTATTTATACGCTATTCATCTATGCTGACCTGTTAATTCACAGGGAACAATGGTTGTGCTTAATTCCAATTGCAATTTTCATGTATAACTTGACGACACAATTTATGGATAAATATTTTTTTCGTTGAAATGATATGATATGAGCAAAATGTTTATTTTGCTCATAATTTTACAATCTCTGAAGTTTTAAAGAAATAGAAATTCTAATCAGAGCTGGTAAGCTAGTATAATATAGATATTTAAATATTATTGAAGTTGAAGATAAATACATTTCTAATGACATTGGAGATAATAAATCAAATATTTTTTTTGTTCAAATCACCTTTAAAGTGAATGTACTTTTAAATAAAAAAATTCTTTAGTTATTTATATACTTGCGTTCTATAAAGACCATCTGATTCTCAGGTATCAATGATTTAAGTTTAATTCAATTAAATTTCTCATTAATCAGTTGTGGCTCATAGAATTATCCTAAAAAAGCACTTTTTAAGCATCAAATTATGAGAAGACATTAAAAACTACATTACTTTATTAACTCTATACCTTAAAGTTCTAGTGTCCATGTAATAAATTTTTAATTACTTTTTTTCTTGCACCGGTAAGGATTCTGATGAAAATAAACTGTTCAAATAATAAACAAAATCGTAATTCTTTAGTTGTTAATAATGGACAGAAGAATTTACAAGGGAATACATCATGAAACAATGAATATCATTTGTATTTAATTACAAAAATGAAATGTATTTTGAAAATTGCACAGACAAATTATTTAACAAAAGCCAAAAGTGAAATTTAAAAAAAAATGATCTGGTGCTGTAACATTTTCATATTATATTGTTGAAATACGTCGAAATTCCTTTCAATTTTTGGATTAATTCTATTTGTAATATAAATTACAAAAAATTTCTCTGCGATGCGCCTTGTCACCTCCATAGTACATCTTTGACAAATGTGATAAATCTTGGTTTAATGATCTGTCCGATAGAACATACGCACGTTCGCACACAGTCACACGAATAAACTTTTATTATTAGTGGCGATAGCTTTTAGCTGATATTCCTGACAGTACCCTGAATAAAGATCTGGAACTTGAAAATAATGAGTTCAGTTCTGACGGTACCAAGTAATCATAGGACTCTGAAGGACATGATGTCTAAAATTGTCAGTTTTTTTGCCAAATGTTAGAAAGTTTGTAGAGGAGGAGATGGTCAGTGTTTGACCACTTTGGGGCCAATTATCTCGAAGAGAATATCAGTTTGACAGATTCGGTCAACGTAAGGATGGACATTGCTACAGTCCACAGTCGGCCACAAAAAATCCTGTCGATACTGCTACGTTGAGTGATGGCGGGGTGGTTGGCTGTACACACTAACAGTATCCTGAATAAAATGTTTACTAATTATTGATTGGAAAGCATTTAATTACCTCTCATTCCCAAGATCATTCGAGTTCAGGTCCCTTAGAATAGTGGAATTCTTGAATTCTCAATTTAAGTATAAGAGAATTTCTCTACTCTACTCAAAAATAGCAGTGACAATAAAATTCTTAAAGTGATGACATACAAAATTGGACTTCATGTCTTCTTAGCATAAATATTCCGAAAAGTTTTTGGGAATACTCATGAGACCTTATTATTTCCCAAACGCATTTAGGCGAGAATCTCTAGCAATTAAAGTACTCACTCTTGGTAAGGAATATTCACTGTAAAGAAATTTCTCAGTGATATACAGTTATTTTAGGCACCCACCTTAATTTCTTATAAATAGGCGTTTAAAGCGTTTCAATATTGATGAATAAACAGTAAATATTTCTTAATGTTTGACATCAAAATTTGACAAAAATATATTCAGTAATTTGAGTTTGAATACATCATATATAAAGCATTTATTAATAAATTGCGGAGGAAAGTATTCACTGGAGATTTAAGCTTAGAGATCTATTGAATCGATTGTTAGAATATTTTGTGTAGAAAGAGTTACTAATAAAGAAATTTCAATGTGTTGTTAAAAATAAAAATCAGGAACTAAAGCTTTTTATTGGCATTGGTTTACTACAACGTATAAAGCATTTTAACGTTTTTTAAAGAATTATATGAATGATCTATAAACATATATTTGTGATCAAAATCTTTTTAAAAAACACCTATTCGATCATTTGAACTTCTGTAGTGTACAAACAGTTCATATGTTTGATTTTCGTCATTTTATTTTTCGTTCTTTTACATCATTAGAGCGTCATTACGTCATTTTTATTATACGTAAGTAGAACCTGAACTACATAAGCAAAGAAAAAACATTGCTTTCATTTAATAGAAAAATGATTATTTATTAAATATTATGAAACCAATTTGCCATTCGTCTTTCATGTTTATTACTACACACACACACTTTAGATGACATTAATCTATAGTGTAAGCTGCCGTAACATTATAATTTTTTTTTGAAAATTAGTGGCACATTTTTTTCTCGTGCTCTTAAATAAGAATAACCGTTTTCATGATTAGTTTTTTCTTTGTTGTAAAAACTCTAGAAATAGCAATAATAAACCAGAAAAAACAATTAGGTATTTTCGAATGCTCCACTTATACTTCCTAATACCCCCTTTTTCCCAAATAGAAAAACTGCGAGCAAGGTCACGAACTCCCTAAGCACCCAGATTTGTTTATTAAAAAATTAGCATACTTGAACATATTAAGACTTGTAATATAATGAAGAAATCGTAATCGTAATTTAATCAAGGGTGCATTTTGACCCTTCTTTTTCAATTCCTACTATTTTTTTCACATTGTCCATAAATATATTTTACACAAATTTTCAATTGTCAATAAAATACTTTTTATGTATCCACTCAAGTGCCTATGCCTTTTCTAAAACTTGCGGTGGATGACACTTGGTGTTAATAAAGTTTTTTTTCAAATATCATTTCATTAAAAATAAAATTAAGGAATTTAATTATATTTTATATGTAAACAGTTAATTTTCGAACCAACGAAATTGGCGCTCAATTTTTTTGAATTCCTACTATTAGTTCACACTTTACTTATATATAACCTGTTCAAATTTCATTAATTAAATTTAATCATTTTTATTAATTTAGCAGTTTGTAATGAAAATTAAAATCAACAGGCAGTAGCTCAGTCGGTAAAATGTAATTATTTCATATTTTGCACGTGAAGGTGAAGAATACGAGTTCAACTCTTGCAAAAATTATTAATTTTTTGATTAATTAATTGTAATTTTTTAATAAAAAGTAACTAAAATAACATTCGACCTAAGTAGAAATTGACTTAAAATTTATTTTTATATTACTTGTTTCTGTCAAATTGAATCCAAAATTGATACATAATCTTAATATTAGTAGCAAAATAATTTAACAAATTTATGATACCTAAATCATTGATAATTTCTATATCACGTTCACATGCATAGAAATGTGCGAATTGACATAATTTCTCTCTTTTTTTTATCGGGTTTGACAAGGATATCTAATTTAAATGTCGAAGCTATGTTCTAAATTTCACTTATTTACTGTTTTGGGGATATGAGTATTACATTTAAAGTATAAGCCCAAAGATGGTCAACATCTTCAGGAATATATTTGAATTTTTTTAATTAAATTATTTTTATTGTATTTTAAACTAAAATAAACCATTTAAACGAAAAAGAAATTCTGTATAGTAAAGGGACCATAAATATAAGCGGTAACAGGGATTCCTTCACTTAAAAACAATTTAAACTTAACAGAACTATATCAATTAAAAAAATTAAATTATTTTTTTGACCGGCTATGCTTTATTTTTAAGTTACAATAAAATAGAATTTCCAAAAATATAAATAAAAAAAAATTATAAATGAAAATACCAGTAAGTTTGAGTATTGATATCAAATATTTTACAATATGATCATTAGTATTTTATTAGTTAATCATATATTTCTTTCGTTCAAATAGAATTCAGCTCCGATATTTATATTGTACTTTGAACTGAAATTTCTTGTAAAGTAAATTAACTCAATGAAAAAATATAAAAGACATTAAAATTTAAAGATTTGTTTGGAAAGATGATAGTACTAGCCTTATACTAATATCTTTATAAACAAACGTATTTTTTACCAATTTTGATCATGGAATCAGATTTCAAACTCAAAAGCAAAAAAAGTTCTTTTTCTGACATTAAGAGTTTCCTCTTACGCTGAGGACAGTGGTCTAAAGCAGTAAAGTTAAGATATAATCAGGTAATTTGGAGCACTCAGATTGAATAGCGCTATAAATTCATAAATCAGCAAATCAAACATTATATATAAGATATTTATCAGTCTTTTATAGAAAGTTAATCGCCATGGGTAATTCATTGACTTGTTCTTCCTTTTCAGCAGTAACATGCATTTTTCGAATGTGGATAGTAGTCTGTTGAAAAAAGGAAATTTTATGTTTTAAACGATGAAATTACTCACAATTATGTCAGCAACAGGAAATTTCTATTAAGTAAGTTAACATATGCGTTTTTAATGTTTCTTTTATTATAATACATATATATTTTAACTGCAATATCCATATGCTTGAGACAATAATATTATTTAAAAAAGTCATTTATTTTCTATGATAAATAATTGATATACTGGTGCTGCTCGAGATAAAAATATTATGTGAAAAGATTTTAAACATAAATTCTAATTATGTAAAGAATATTTTAATACTATATGTAATACTATAATATTATAGTATAGTATACTAAATAGTATTTGCAATACTACAGTATAAGTAATTTTCAAGATATATGTATTGAAAGTAAAAAAAAAGACATTTTTTATATATTGTCCCAACGTTACACAGTAAAGAAATACGCATAAAAGCATCATTTCAGAATTATTTGCTTGAAAGGTTCTTAAATATTAATAATAATTCAAAGAAAATTGCACCTAAATTAAATTTATACCGACGCAAAGTTTTAATTTTTTTTCAGTTTAATTTCTTTCAAAATTTCTATAAAAAACAAACAAATTACGGGCTCATTTCTCCCCATTCTTAATATCCAGTGTTATCACCGAAAAACAATTTTATATACTCATAAGAACTTACTTTTCTTGACGCCATTTCAACAATTGCTTTACTTTTGTTTTGGGGCATTATTAAATTTGTATTTAGAAAATAATAAAGCTGCTAGACGATAAGTATTAAAATAAAACATTTTTTTTAAAAAAATGTGGGTGAGTAGTTTAAATCTACATTAATTTAAAGCATTTATTTTTTTAAATAATTAATCATAAAGATTTTAATTTTACTGATTAATTTTAAAGCATTTACATTTTTACATTAATAACAACCGAAAGAAAAATTAAGTGAAATGAAACTGGTATCTCTAAAATAATAACCCTTTGAATTTTTAGAAATTAAAAAAATATGTATTTATACTGGAAAAATTTCATTTTAAATCGATTAAGAGTGGGGAAGAAACAATTTTGGTTTATTTTTAATTAATCGAATATTAATGCATAGATCAATAAAATTAAAATTAATTTTTAAAGTTTAAAAAATTAGCCAATATTCTTTCACTTCTCTTAAACAATAAGTGTTCAAAATTAGCTGAATTCAACTCAACTTTTGAAACAGAGATATTGACCGTTATCCATGGATAGGATCACTTTTATTTATATCACCATAAGACAATTTGTCATTTTAGCTTTTTGTAGTTAAGATTGATACAAAGACAATTTTTACTTTCTCATTTATGAAGCATTCAAAAAGAGAGTTTATAAATGTCCGTTTGTTTGTTAGTACTATAAAAAATGCAGTCACATGATAAATCAACTTTTGCGCAGTGGAGTTGTCGATTTATATCAAAACTTAGGTTAAAGCTACCAAAGGTTTGAGTGATTACAAAACAATCTATTATCCAGCATTTGAACGAAACATTTCTGAAACAAAACAAGATGGAAACAAAGACCCCTGAAAAGAAAAAAAATATTGGCCAAAATATTTACATATGCATCATATTAAAAACTAAATCCATCAAAGGATAAACGGAAAATGGCTAGTCCCCCCCCCCTTCGATCAATAAGAACAACAAAATGCAAAAGTGAGTTGGAATTGGGGGGTTGTCAGTTTGGGGATTTGAAATGAAAATCACAAACCCATATCAAATTTTGAACGGAATTAATGTTAACGAAGAGGTACAAAACGCAACATCCGTCTTTTTCAGTACACTGAGAAGTTAAACACAATACACCTAGTAATGTATAAATATGCAAAATCATAGCCTAGATAATGCTTCTTTAAGACAATATTTATATGAGGATTAGCTCAAAAGATTGAAATGTATTTAAAATGAATTTTAATTCAATATGATTAAAACCGAATGTTTTCATTTGATTAGATATTTCGAGCAATATGTCTCCGTATTCATATCGTCTCATGAGAAATTTTAAAGTTTCAGTTTAATTTAATAACAAAATTCGTAAATATTTTAGTCAATCAGTCACTCATTGATGACACTTTTCAACAATACGTATGATGAAAGAAAGATAAAAAAACATTTTTAAATAGTTTTAATAAAAGAAACTGAATTTTCTTATTAATAACCACTTATGTCCTAGGCAGGGAACTAACCCTTTCTATGTTTTGAAAATTGTTTCAATGGACAAATTATTTTTCTTCCAATCGACATAAAAAAAAGTTTCCTTTTATAACAATGACGGCATTCCAGAACATCTTTGTTAGATACGACAAAAATACATCGTATTATGTCCCTTCATCACTTTATTACTACGAAAAAACACAGCTACAAGAAGCAATTCGAATATATACGCACAACAAAAACGATAACGATACAAACAATACGATACGATACAAATTATCTTAGTTGCCAAAACAAAATACAGAAAAGTTGAACAAAGAAATAATGAATAGATTAATTCCACAATCTTGCTACATTTGAACTGTATATTATTGATGAAATTTTGGGCTAAATCTTTTAAAAACGAAGCAGATGGAAAAAAAGAATTTGGAATAAAATGGACGACTTTCACTTTTTTGCTATAAAAACTAATAAATCATTATTACAAAAAATTATTTACCATTACATTACACAAAACCAATAATTTATTATCAAAAAAGAACTTAAGATGTGCAAAATAAAATTGAGATCATTTTAACCTTCCTGTAATGTTATAATGTGGCTCAAATAAACATTCAAAAACTCACCAATTTGAAGAAAAAAAGTGAGAGTTACTTCGTCTTTCTTTGTGCTTAATAGTGAAATTCAATGATATCTTTTACATATTTCCCTTTTTGAAAGATTTCAATTATCCCCCAAATGTTATTTTCTTTTTGTTCATCTGACTATCAATTTTACAGTAGTAAAATGTAGCTGTAGAGAAAAACAAATCACATCACTCTGCAGCTTGTCTCAAAAATCGCACCCTTTATGCAAAGAATACCTTTTTACAAAGGATTCACCTTTTCTGCCAGAAACTTCTGACAACATTAAAATTCTGAGTGCCAACATTAAAACTATAAATATTGAATATGTGTAACGATGTACTGTTGTTGTGTGTTGTGGCTAAAGGCATTTGACGTGGACAAGCCTCCGCCGATACGATCAGCAGATTTTAAGCCTAAGAAATGCATCTCTTTGTTTTACAAGTAGCGCCATCAAGGGCAAAGAATACGACTTAGCTACTCACACGTCACAACACTTTTTAGGGGGTGGACTACATTCATGCAAAATCATTCATACATCTCAGATCGTAATTTAGGCTTGGGACAGAGAACAATCACCTCTGACCCAGTATCTCCTAGTGGTATTAATCTCGATATGGAGGACTTGGCGACCACGAAGAGATTTAACGAGCGCCAATCGCCATACACTCGGTGCGATGTACTACTTTTCGGTTCTATTTGTCTTGTTTTCAAATAGTCATGAAAGCTTTTAGATAGGGTTTTTCTTTCACGTCCTAGTGGGCGGGTAAATCGTCATGTGTCATATTTAAAGACGTAGGACTTGCTTGCCACTGACTAGCTGGCACATTTACTACAATGCTGAAAAAAATAATGATTTCTGTAGTCTATAATCTGAGACAGAAGGCTTAGTATTAATTCCCTTTTTTTAGTGCGGCAAATCATACCAACTTAATATTTTTCATTTCATTGTATTTTATTCACTCCCATCCTCTACCGGCCCTAAAAGCGGAACCGATATCGCCAACTTCTCGTTCCACTCTGAACTTCTGTTGTTCCTTTATACCTATGTAATTAATGAAATGCTAATTTTTTAAATTTGTTATCCATTTAAGTAACTTTCTCACAGTAGTTTATTCAGGGATAAAATTAATCAATTCATTTTTAGAAAGGTAGAAGATAATCAGATATGTCAAATTTTAAAACGTTTTTTCAACAAATAGGTGGAAAAAATTGTACACTTTACACATAAGCCTTGTGCTTTTAAATCATATATGCTTCACTTTCCTTCATATATGCCAGTGCTTGGAGCCAATGTCGGTAACGTTTGCTATGTAATTGAACTTTCGTCGTTTTATATTTAACAATTAAATTATTGCAAAGCTGGCAGTAAGTTTGGCCTACTGGCATACTTTGGTAATCATTTCAAGGATTTTTTTTTTAATTTTTAATTTTCAACAATATTTTGTTGCTTTTTTTCTTTGTATTTTCAATGAAAATGGACAAATTCTTATACTAAAATACTAAAAACTAATCTATATTATATATAATGACTTTTATATAATTGCTTTTTTTTATAATAGTAACAATCATTTCAAGGATTTTTTTAAATTTTT
>JAOUZG010017399.1:1970376-1981826 GCA_026289955.1 Argiope argentata
CCATATTATATATAATAACTTTTATATAATTGCTTTTTTTATAATAGCCATTTTCTCTTAATAATTATTCAATTTTTACTTTAACAGTAATTTATGAGTTGTAAGAATCTTTTTTTACACACTTATATCTACATGTGAATAAAATAAAAGTGCATTTGCTAAACTCAAAAAAAAGTCTATTATGAAATTGCCTCTATATTTTCTTTTTCCCTGCTCGAAATATGCCGTTTCTGGTCATGATGCTAACGCGGAAATTTAAAAACTCTGATAAAAATTAAATTCTTCTATTAATTATCCTGAAAAATAATAAGAAAATAGTTTTACAGTAATCATTGTAGGTTTTTAATACTCATAAAATGCCACTTATAATAATAGTACTTCAAACTTTGTTAGTTCATTCTATGGAAATTCAAAAATTTATTTTAACAATTAAAATAAATCTATAAAATTCTCTTCACGAAACTTACAAATTTGAAAATAATACACTGCTCCTATTAATTCCATGACCTACATTCAATTCTTCTACTTCATAGAGTTCGATTTAATCTTTCTGTCTTCTTGTATTGAAACACGTTACATAAATTTTAAGACTATCAATTATTGTCAAAGACGGCTCAAGTGAACACTTCACAAACAAGTCTGTTAAAAATAATGCAATATAAGATAAGGTCCGACACATGGGCTCAAAGTGCGCTTAGGAGAACCGTCACCATGGTGATTCTTCCTGGAATAAATCTTTTTAAACGCCGGGTGACAGCCTCAGCTCAACACAAAGCCTCTGAAACTTAGACGAATGGGTTTGCTAAGTAAAAGACTGATGCTTTTCCTCCTGCTAAAAGCAGACTAAAGTTTTCTTCGGAAAATACTTTGTGTCAACAGATATAAAGAATTTCTTTCACAGAGAAATTAAATGAAAGTTAGTTTTATTTCTTAAAAATATCCTACTTAAATACATGATAAATGAATATTGCCTCCATTTTCTTTTTTCTCGATATTCCCAAAGAATGTTGTAAAGAGAAAGTTAAATACGACATTATAATTGGATTAGAAAAGGAAATAAATTTCAAATCTATAACTTTGCTAATCAAAGAAGAAACAAAGCTTGGCTAATGAAAAGAATAAGAAGCATATATGAAATTTTTATTTTGATATTTTCCCTTTCTTACATAAACAATACATCTTAGCACAAGAAAGGAACTACATCCAATCACAAAGAAATGAAAAAAAAATTATGTGCGAACATGATGTTGTTTTGGTTAGGAGGTTTTGGTGTCTCCAAAATTCGAAGGGCAGAAACATTCGTTTTTTCATTGTTAGATAGTAAGTCACCTGACCCATGACATTTGAGGTTTGTTTCGCCAGCATTGTTTGAAGTATTTAATTAAAGTTACAGTCAATTGCTTTTTGTTTGTCATTTCCATGATATGACGTCATTTTCCAGTTTGTTTACGATTTCTTACTTTTAAATAATTAATCTCGCGCTCAGAAGATTATCGTGATTATCGTTTTTTAAAAACTTTTTTTCAGTATTAACTATCGCAATTTTGTAAAACGCGACTTATATTTATTCTTTAATGATATTATAAGCGCATTCTTACTAATTGTATTTCTGAAAATACTGTAAATATTAGAATATAAATCTGCATTACATTCATTGAATTTTACCACATATAAAATAGCTTCCTGTAAAAGTGAACTTTTCGTCGAAATTACTTGTTCTTTTTCAAATCTTAACATCGATCGAGCTGCAAAACTTTGTTTGCCAGCTGGAAAAATTAAACATAAAAGTGTAATAACATTATCATATGATTGATAGATAGTTAGATAGATGAGATAGAGATAGAGATAGAGATAGAGATAGAGAGATAGAGATAGAGATAGAGATAGAGATAGAGAGATAGAGATAGAGATAGAGAGAGAGAGAGAGTCTTATATTTCAATAATGTTGTCCTCACATGATAACGTGAAATTTCCGACCGTATATTTAATTTTTCTTTTCTTTTTCTTTTAATGTTTTTTATGTGGCTATGGAAATCATCCCAGATGTATAAAAAGTCATACTCGTTGAATAATAGAAAACACAGTCCCAATGGAGAAAAGATAACAGCAAACTTTTGGGAACTCCCGAAGGTAAAAAGATATTTGGAGAACAGAACCTAGACGTAAAAGTAGAAGAGCTCTTATAGAAACGCATAACACTCTAGTTATGTGCTATTATTATTTTCTAATTAGTGATTCTTCATCAGTTCTCTCTATGATCAACACTCTAAAGAGTGAGTTAGCTGACATTCTCTTTAACCTCATATTCGCTTTAACCTCAGCTAGCTAGTCCCATAATATAACCTCATATCGTATTTATATAGGAGGAATACAGCGAATGGAATTTTGAAGCAAATTCTTAAGATTTTGATTCTTAATAGGGATCAGTCAATATTTTGAATTTTCCAGCACTTACATTTTTGTCGCCAAATTCATTGCCAATTTGCCAAGTGATAGCCAAATTTGCTGCCAGTCTCGGATAATTTTTTAAATATCCATTCATAATCTATTAAGAATCGGTGTCAATCTCTTCTCAGTATTTATATTGGAACATTACAGGAAAGCAGCATTACAAATTTGTAGAAAAATTAGGGATATTGGAATGGTGGATGTGGTACTTGGCAACTTTGGGTGTAATTTCCAGATCTTGCAATTTGCGATTTCTTTCTTGCTGTTTATTTTAAAGATTCTATGAAGTTGTCACCGTTACAGCTACCGTTACTAGGATGAATAAACTCTTATGCCAAATCACCGAAGTTTATAGGAATTTAGATAAAAGCATTTTCCTTCGTCTGTTGCAATAACTGTGAAATCACAGATATAAGGAGCGATTTAAGGAAAGTCAACATAGAACTATTATGTTTATTCAATAGAAGATTAAATATTTTCACTTTTTATAAGATTTTGCCTATTTTCAAAGTTTCAATGCGTTTTGAAATCTGATGAAATATCATTATAAAGACTTAATACGGTTTCAATGTCATTCGATTGCAATTTGATATTATTACAAATAATTAATTAAATATTTTAATATACTTTTTTTGGGTTACTTATTCCGCTTGAATATGGATATAAAATATGCCCATAATGTTACTTTCATTCGTAGCACACAGATATTGTACAATATTGATCAATATTCTCAATATTGTTTAATATAATATCACCCAAAATTGTACAATATTATGCTACAGAATGAGCTACCTGGGTTATTGCACTGATTCCTAGACTTCCTTTGACATCTGATACTATATTATTTATTTAGTTCTTTTAACAAATAAGCATAATACAATTTCTGCTCTTGAAAGTTTGTTTGTTTTGATGAAAAATTGTTTGTGGCTTATCAAATTAAATTTCTCCAAATAAAATTTTAAAGTAAATATGATTCTTTGTATCACAATTCGAATTTTTTAAATATTTTTTCATTTAAATTCACCTTTAATATTCATAAATACAAGATTTTGTATTAAATTTTCACTCTTTTTGTGTGATTGTCAGAATCTTAAAACTATTTACAAAAGAATATTTTCGATAATAATATATTACTTGAATATTCTTTTCATTACAAGTATCAGTTATTTGAATTATTATCATGTCATGACATGATATTGTTTTGGGGATGATGTTTTCTAAAATCAGTAAAAATCTGTAGGCGAAAAATAAAAATTTTAAATCTGCACAAGCATCTCTAAAAGTCTGCTTTAAGTAACGCGTTGCCATTGCATTTATAAAAGCTCTGATTTTTTTAAAAAAATAAGTTAATGACTGCAGTTAATAAAACGTAGAAAAATGTCATTTCGAGCACGTGATTATATGAAATTAAATAAATAGGAAATGTGATATTTCTTTAAGTAATAAATGCGAGGCAATGTTTTTTTTGGATCGTTTGCAATACTAAAATGACTCATTCAATGAAGCAATTAAAATGAATAAAGATATAATTTAACTTGCACGAGCACGTGGTGCTTGGCCACTCAAGAAATTATTTTCTGACTTGATACATTGAAATATGCATGGCAGATTTCATTTTTAAATCTTATTTCAATTATATTTTGATTCCTGACGAGCGAGCACATCTTTAATGAATCTGAGAAAAAAACTGGTTTTAAGATTTTTGGTTACTTGTAATAATATGTAACGGAATAGATTAAAAAGTGTAGGAAAGGATCAAAATTTTAAAAACATACTTTTGAAAGGAAACTAATATGAAATAAATGATTTTAAATTTAAAAAAAATATTGGAAAACATCTTGAAAATACGTGAAAGTGAAATCAGTATTATAAAAAAAAATCAAACAAATATTATTGCTGTAGGTAAAAAAATAAGCACTATAAGAAAGCATTCTGTAAAATATTTACAAAAGTAATCAAAATTCTTATTTGAATAAATATTTCTATCACATCTTAGACTTTTAACATTTTCTCTCCATTTTGAAAAATTGAAAACATATTTATTTTATCATATAAATAAAAACGCGTCTTTTAGAATTTAATTGCTTTTCTTGCATGTGAAGCCTCCGGAAATATAAATAAAATTAATTATGTTCATTATGGATAAATATCCGTTTAATTATTCAAATTAATTTTTTAATAGTAGGTACATTAATGTTTGTCACGTAAAGATTAAGTGACATTATAAATTTCATTAGCTTAAGTTCATCATTATTTAAATTTTCTGAGCTTATAATAAAATACATTAACGTAATAATTAGAGAATTAAATTTTTTCCTTCATTTTGACTACATTAAATTTAAAATTTTGAAAATGATTTTCTTCTAAATTAACAATGATTTTTTTTGTAAGTCTGTTTTCCTCTTTTTTTTTAGGATCTTCTAAAAATTTTTGAAGAATCTCTTGGAATAAAATCCATGGCACCTGTTGTTCGACGACGCCGTTTTACAATTTTCATCATCATTTGTTGTGTATCATTAGTAATCATTAGTTGGTACTCAAGTCATCACAGCGAACCAACATTAAATAACAAAATCATAACCGATATTTATGAAAGTTTCATTCCTAGTAATCAAGCACAGCAGCTAAATGAAAAGAATCTTCATACTACAGAGAAAAAATCAGACTACATCGTATTAAAACAATCTAAAATCGTTACACAAGATACCAATTCAAAGAATATTAATAACCCACACCATTCCACCCAGACAAGCAGCAAAGAAATGCTTTACAAGTATCCAGATGGATATGAGTTTGTGGATTCTCAAGAATTTGAAGATGGCCAAATCAAATCATTTTCCCAGAAGCTTTCTCGCGAAGAACAAAACACATTTTTTGAAGAATATGAGGTGAAACCCTTCGGTATGGAGAGGATTTATGATGGTAAACTGAATACTTATCGTCAAACAAAACAAGGCATCACAAAAAATGGAAAAGAACTCGCCACTTATGATATCAACTATAGTATAGATAATGTGGAAGATTGTAATGACTGTGAAGAATATTTTGATGCAACTATAGCAAATATTGTGGAGACACCATCATCATCAAAGAACCCTAGTCTTATTATTGATACTCCAGGTTGCAAAATACCTAATTTAGACCCTTGGGATCCAAGCGTAGCACATCTTATCGACCTCTATAATCCGGTTATATGTCCTGGACCACCTTTGTTCATGAGACCTAGTCCGGATGGTTCAATATCCTTAAATGAAACTGTACTAAAAGAATATTATAACATGACAGCTGATGAACTTGTCTGTAACTATCAGGCAATTTACAGGGTTCATGAACGACCATTGAGCAGAAGGGAAGTTTCAATCGTCATTGGCAATGTGACGAAACTTCAGTTTGGAGTTCCACTAAATGAAGATTACGTTGGTGCTGGCTGTAAAGTTAAAAACAAAACGAAGAATTTTGAGCAATTTTTCCCTTTGATTCGCTTGAAGAAAAGGATTGAAGAGGAGAGAAAGGCAATAACTCCCCCAAAGCCAAAATTAAATGTTATCCTTGCAGGAATTGACTCGGTATCAAAGCTTAATTTCTTAAGACATTTCAGCAGAACGCTCTCGTTTCTCGAAGGAAAAATGGCGCCTTTTGAGATGAACGGATACACGAAAGTTGGCGACAATACATTTCCTAACTTAGTTCCACTGTTGACAGGCCATTTTGTTGAGTATTACTGGAATGAATCGTTGAAAAATACTATGTATTTTGATGGCCTTGATTTGATATGGAAGGAATATGCCAAAAAAGGGTACAGAACCTTCTATGCCGAAGACAATCCAATGGCGGGAACATTCAATTACATGAAAAGGGGGTTTTACGATCCACCAACGGATTATTATTTCCGTCCTTTGGCATTAGTGCTAGCAGGTTCAACTCTTACGCAAGATAGGAAAGAGCTTTGTTTGAACTCCCAGTTTGAAACAGACATCATTTATGACTATTTAAGAGATTTCATAAAAGCAATGGAAGATAGACCTTACTTCGCTTTCGCCATGGTATCAACTATCACTCATGATCTTTTAAACTATGCATCTTGGGCTGATAAGCCCACAGTGGATCTCCTTGAGGACTTATCAAATCTAGGTGCACTCAACAGCAGTCTTCTTGTGTTATTTAGTGATCACGGGATACGATTTGGTAAAATTCGGTATACTTACATAGGCAAATATGAAGAGAGAATGCCATTTATGTATATTCACGTTCCTGAATGGTTTCTGAATATGTATCCAGTCTTCGCAAAGAATCTAAAAACCAATCAGGATCGCTTAATGACTCTCTTTGATATTCATGCCACAATGATCCACCTGTTAGATTTAAATAAAACTCACGAAGAAAGATCAGCAGACACACTTGGCACAAGTCTTTTCGATGAAATACCTGCCAACAGGACATGCGATGATGCTCACATACTACGACATTGGTGTCCCTGTGAGACATTCGAAACTGTTGCTATTAATGCACCTCATGCCATAAAGGCCTCGCGGGCCATTGTAAATGACATTAATTTTCAGTTAGAGCCATATGGCGACATTTGTGAAGTTTTACAAGTGGATGAGATAATGAGTGCTCTGGTGGGCAAAGCCAATGATATAGTACTGCGGTATGTTAGGGCTGAAAATGAAATTCTAAATAAAAAAATCATACTGGGAAACAAAATAGATCCTATTGCAGATTATATGATAACACTTGTTACAAAACCTGGTGGTGCAGTGTTTGAAGGCAGCGTACGTTACGATCCTGTATCTGATTCATACACCGTTCTGGGAATCAGTAGACTCACTTTGTATGGAACGACATCTTGGTGCATAGATAGTCAGAAATTGAAACTGTTTTGCTATTGCAGAGTCCAAAAAGAACCATAGCAATCTTATTTACAATAAAATAAGGTTATCTGCAATATTTTTTAAGATAAAAATTATTTATTGTTCATTCTTACATTTGAATTATAATGCTTCTTCATTTAAAGTAATTAGAATTCTAAATCCTATGCATCATTTCTGTGATCAAGTTAGAGCTGAAAGGGATATAATGTAAGACCGCAAGCCAGATAGACCTGGTATTTGATTTGAATCCATGTGGAGAAATGAAATAATTTTTTAAAAAGAAAAAAATATGTTTCAAACAGCTACAAAAGTTTGCTTTGTGATGGCCATCAGGAAAAGAAGATAAAATAAATAAATAAAAAGGCGGTGTTTCAAAAGAAATCATGTAGAATTAAATCTATTCAGAACTCTTACCAGATTCGAATTCATTTTTTCTCTTTAACAAATCAAAATTCTATTATTTCAGGAGTATCTAGGTCAAATACTTGAGCAATGTTTCCAGATTTACGTCATTTTGAAATTCGAATTTCAATTATAATTATTTTGTATTTTATTAGATTAAATTTCACGATCTCTTTCAATCTTAACTTTTTCTGCATATCAGAACTTATCTTTGAAATTAAGTTGAAACTGTAGTTTAAATTATTGCATGGTCATTTGAAGACAGCAGTAGTCAAAAATAAAGCAGCCCTAACATGGAATTTGTCATATTTTATAGATGAACATGACACAATTGTTTAAACAATGGTATAACAGAAATATAATCAGATATTGTTGAAAAGTAACAAAGTTCTTTTTTTTTTCAATTGGATTGTTTTCCCAATGTATATTTTTAATGTCGTACTCATAAAATTATGTAGTTTAGAGTTTTTTAAAGAAGTTATGAAGTATTTTATAAGATTTACTCGTAGTTATTCTGATAATAGTGCTAGCTTATAGTCGTGTTTTAACAGAAGTACGACGGTTGAAATCAATAATTTATACAGTGGTGACTATCTGTGCATTTTAGTGATAATTGCGAATTAAATATAAAAAAAATCATGTACTTAATACTTAATTTGGAAATTACATATACATTTTTCAAATACCTTATTTTAATTTCTAAAACTATATACAATAATTTAAAAAACATAACAGAATTTCAATTAGCTTTTAAAATTTTACTTCCATTTTTCAAATATGAATATCCGATAAGATATGTTTTCTGTTCAAAAATAAAAAAATCAAATTTTATAAAAAAACTAAAGAAAGTTATTATTTACTTAATTTCAAAAGTTTAAGCACACAAATGAGGAAATTTTATGTAAATGAATTGTTTAAAACCTGATAACTAAATATTGGTATATTGGCAATACGTAATGTTTTTGATATCAGGTACACATTACATAATATTGCTAAAAATAATTCTAAAGTAACTGTCTTTTGCTATTTAAGGAAAACGATCATAATTTTTTCTTCAGCATTTATTATTTTCTTATTATTATTATACTGCAGATAAATCAAAAAGTCTTTTAAAGATATATTAGCTAAACTAATAGAAAAGAATTAATTAATATTATGAGACTTTGGGACATAGCTTCTAGTAAAACACCATGTTCAACACGCAAGCAAACGAAATCGAATTGACTTCCTAATTTATAAGAAAAGATGTTAGAGATTTGGCAAATGTATATGTATGCGTAAACTATTTTAAATGAATTTTTCCAAACCTGACTATCACATTTTTTTTATTTTGGAAGAAAACGAATAGGATAAGTTTGAAGCACATGCTATTTACAAATTATTTCTTTCCCATCAGAAACTTTTTAGCGTTACATTATCTTTCTATTATCAACATTAATATAGTTACGATAAACCACATACAATGTCCTTTCAGTAATTAATTAAAAAGATATAGATATCAATACAAGAAATTAACATACAGAGTGGCCATAATTAAACCGACAGTGCTCACAGTGTTCTCTAGCCCGATCTATTTGCAAGAATGAAGCCACATTTTAGAGGAAGATTAAACAAGACGGGGAACGGACACCGCGAAAAAGTTCCAAACGTCGCCGCTAGGGGAATATGTGGCACTGTGTAAGAGAAAATAGAGTGTTAACAAATGCAAATCAATACGGAAATAAAATTACCTTTAATTTTGCACCTTTGCTGATTTAATTCAAGTGCAATATGGCAACACTTTTAAAAAAGCGAAAAATTTACATAAACGCCGATAAAGTCTTTTTATCTACAATTTCACTTACTGGGTACACAGAGAACGCGGAGCAAAAGAAGAAGTTACCTTAAGTCCAAGATCTATCAAGGAGTTGTCCAGGGCCTGGCTAAGTTGAAGGATAACCTATCACGGAATGTACGGGAGATTCTTGCAGACATGTTACTTTCTGCTGTTGTGAATACTGTGCACAGAATGCAATATGTGGTCCACAAACACGGCAGCCACATTGAACTTGATTTGAATGTGCAAAATAAAAGGTAATTTTATTTCCATATTGATTTGCATATGTTAACATTCTATTTTCTGTTACACAGCACCACATATTTCCCTAGCAGTGACTTTTGGAACTAATTTTTTTTTTCGCGGAGTCCTTCGTGCCCCGTCTTGTTTAATCTTCCTACAAAATGTGGCTTCATTCTCGCAAATAGATCGCGCTACAGAGCACTGTAAGCACTGTCAGTTTAAATATGGCCCTCCTGTATATTTAATCCCACAAAAATATTTTGATGCCGTTTCTGTGAAAAGAATTTCAACTATTATTGTCACATTATTATTTAAAACCACACTTTTTGTAATAAATTCAATATATTATTTATAAAAAAAACTTTCTTTATCAACTATTTTTTAATATCTGCTAAAATATAATTAAATCTTATTGTCTGAAGCAAAGTAAACAATGATTGGTAATAATTTACTAAATCAAGACTTCATATAAAATATTACGATCTTCATCGAATTGAAATTCTTAAAGATTTATTACAATTTTGGTAAAAAAGTTTGACTCAAGCTTGCATTTTGAAAATGTGATTGAAGCCTCATAAGCCAGACTACATCTACGATACACACATATTTACTTTGTATTGTGGTTATGTTACTCGGTAATAAATCAGAATGTTGCGAATCGGGCTCTAAGGCAATCCACATTTGCGGCAAAGGAGAATATATAAATTATAGTGAATACGACAGATATTAAATTGATATCGATAATTGGTTTATATAAATATATTAATAATATATGCACATATATTAAATTGATATGGAATTCATAAATTATGTACTTAAGTTCAGCCAAAATATCAATTTAATAGCTAATATATTATTATAAAATCATATACAATTCCATATATGTATTAATTAGAGGAATTTTTCTTTAATAAATTTGATAGGAATTTAGGTGAATTCACATAATTTGCCAGTTTTTGATTTTTTTTCTATTCGTGAATAAAATTAATTGAATAAGAAAGATGAAACCAAATTAAACTTGAAGACTTCTTTCCCCTATTTCTGTTTTTTATACTTTCGTGATAACTTCAATATTTAATTATTGGAAGAGAAAAATTAAAGAAGACTCCTTTTAATAAGATTCTTGTAATTTGAGGTTATCAAAAATCCTTCCATTCTTGTAACAAATTGAGGAAGAAAAATAAATAAATTTTCTTTAGCGCATTTGTGTAAAGAGTTTTTTTCAACCTATCGATGAGTTCAAAACAGCCTCTACAATAAAGCCATACCATCAGAAAAGAACTCAAAATTGAAGATAGTAATGATTGTTTAATTTATTTCAATTTAGATTCATTAAATACCATTAAAAAAGAAATTACTCATTATTATTCAGTAATTTAATTCCTAAATAATAAGAAATTATATCATTGTTAAAATAAATTTTGACTAATTGAGTCAACGGTTAGAGGGTTAAATGAATTTTAGAAATTCATTTTATTGAATGAAAAATATTCTTGACCACACTCTATGTACATAATTCTATATAAGAATTGTACATATATTATAAATAATTATTTATCATGACTATTGGCAGGGACAAGGAAATATATTCATCATAGGTTATCAACATAAGGCTTTTCATTAATTGTATTTGCAGTTTCAAATACTTATATATATATATATATATATAT
>JAOUZG010017399.1:1982226-1998161 GCA_026289955.1 Argiope argentata
TTCGGAGTTCTGATTGTTTGAATTACATACTGAAACCTTTTAATAGCAGTAATTCTAGATATCATTTTGTAGACATTATCATCATCTAGAATACATCAGTAATGAATAATATACATCATTACTAGGTGTAAATTATTCATTAATGCTGTGGCGTCATTGCCTATGTTCACAATAGCGATTTGATTCATAAAAGAAAAATCACATTTCAATCTCGCAGAATAAATTTTCTCTCCAATAAAAACTTATTTCTAACGACAGTGTATATTTACTTCAATTTTTTAAAAAATTATTCCAATATTCCAAGAAAATATTAAATAGTCTGTATGTGACAATAAACTACCTTTAGAAATTTGAAATCGCAAAGACAATATAAAAAGAAACAAGTGATTGAAATTTATGTATAAAAAGAAAAACAATATTAATCGCAGTGGATAGAGAAAATATGCCCAAAACATATAAATGACTTTAAATTCTCATAGATAAAATTTCTAATTCTGATGTGTTTGCCATTTTTCTTCGTTTGAATTTTTAAAAAAATGAGAACACACTTTTTTCTTCTTCAAAATCAAGTTCTGCTTTTTTATTTTTAATGCTTTTAAGTTTCTAAGTTCTCTAAAAGTTTCATTCTTTTTTTTTAACTCGCTTTATAAAGAGATAAGGGCTTTTCTTTCACAGTATTTTTTCATGGGAATGTTTACCAACAATTGTAAATATTTCATTCTCAGCAAAACCTCTTTATTTTTGTCAAATGAATAAAATATATGGTGATTAAAGTTACATTATTTAAAAAAAAGAAGTTACCGCAAAATTTTCAAAATTTTCTAAGCACGTTAAATTTTATTTAAAATTTCGAGTAAATTTTAAATGAAGATTTCAAATTCTGAATAAATGTTTTCTTTAAAAAAAGAACAGCAAGGGCAGGCGAAAGTAAAGCTTTTGTAAAGCCCTCTTTGAAAGAATATAAAGTGAAATTCTTATCTAGTGTATTTCTCCTATTCTTTTCGCTGGAAAATTAACTAAGGCCTCATTCCTTTGGAAATGAAGGGACTGAAATTTCTTATTTTTGTATGAATTACAAAAAGTAAACCTTTTACTTTCGTAAAGTACATGTTGAGGGAAAGGGTATAAAATGCTAATTTACAGAATGTACTTTATGTCAAGCACATAATGGACCTCATTTACAATAAAAGTCGTTGGAAACATCGTTTTTAATTAAATAGTAAGTGTTTATTTTTAGATATTGAAGTTATTAAAATACCCCAATTTTTAAATTCTGAATTTTTTAAATATCATTCTTTATAATAAAGAGCTAAAATCAACGTTTAAAGTATTTCTGTAGTTAAAAAAATTTCTTATGATTTTTTGAGGGGTTTCACTTTTATTTTTCACAGTTAGGAATGCCGTCTCTATTTTTTCAATGTATTTTTTCTACTGATAATTTCTACTGATTGTAAAACTAGACGCAGAATCTAATGTTCTATGATGTTTTTGAAGTATTTTTATACATTGCTGGTTTATATACAAATTGAAAGAAAAGAAAAATATGAGAAAATTGTTCCAGTTTACCGTAAGAAGAAATTCTTGAGCACTTTTTGGTCATATACAATTTATTGCATCAACTACCTATCCTTTATTGATAAGACAGAGTGGTTTGATAAGCAAGTATTATTAAAGCTGCCTAACAGAAACCCCGTTTTCTTACGCTCCCTGCTTTAAAAGGAAACACACTATCCCATTGGAAATACCTTCATAGTGAATTTTACTCCATCATGGGACTGGGCTACAAGTTATCATCTGCAAAACAAGACAACTAGAAATATTTCTTAAATAACGTTGCCATTCTAGAATAAATAAATAAAAATATTAATAAATTTTTAACAATTATTGAAACTACGGGTTCAATAATATGGTTCAAGAACTATACCAAATCACATTGGACCTGTAACAGTAGTTTTTGTAGTGTGCTCTGACAGGCAAGTGGTTAAAAACATTTTATTATCAGAGTGGCAGAAACTTCTGAAGATGGAAGTACCATAATTATATCAACAAAACCGTCTCACCAATTATCAAAATAACGATGTCTGATCTAAGTTTGGACAATATAAGCAAAATGGTTATTGTAAGTCTCTTAAAAAAAAAAAAACTCTAGTTGGTGAACACCGTTTTATTTTGTGCCACCTCCATTGATTATTACAGGGCACACACCTCTCATAAATGCAATGGGTGCCACTTCTCGAAAACAGAATCTTATCTTCTTTACAACAGAAGATCGAAATACAAAAAATAAACAAAAAATCATAGCGCGATAGAAGCGCCATCTATTGGCCTGAACCTCAACCAGTATTTATAGATAAATATAATTAATATTTTAGATAGTATATCCTCCAAGCATCCAATCCCATTTCCTTTTAAAATGCTTATCAATCATTAACACCATACATTCTAGAAACTTTTAAGACACAATTCTTATCTTAAAAAAGATACGAAGAAAAGTAAAATTGTTTCATTTACCTTCAAAGGTTAAGTATAAATATTGTAGCGTTAGCCTTATAAGCCAGATAACATCTACGATATTGAAGTCGACTTTTGTATTATGGTCATGTTAGTCGGTTATAGGTTCTATCGTCGCGGGTTCGTATCACGACCTTCAATCGCTACATTGGTGAAATTGACAACGCTGCCTTCCGCAATAGTCTTGGCGCCATCTACCCGCAGCAAAATAGTCAGACTCACTTGACGTAAAGCAAGTAAACAAACAAAAATCGTCAGACTCACTTGACGAAAAAGCAGCAAAACTCCATAATGCTTGGAGCAATACAAAATCGGTCGCTTCTTCGCCGACTCACTGGTGAGAGAGTACTTATAGCGTTAGCCTTAAAAGCCAGGTAACATCTACGGTTCTGAAGTCGACTTTTGTATATGGTCATGTTACTCAACTACTGGCTCTAGCGTCGCAGGTTCGTATCGCGACCTTCAATTTCAACAATATTATACCAGTAAAATAATAAATTCTTTTAGAATGATGCATAACAAATTTAGTTAAAAACTATTTTAAAAATATAATTTCATTTCTGTACAGAAAAAAGAGACATTTTTTTAATGGAATTGGTTCTGTATTTTCTAATCTTTAATTGATATTTCATAATTATGCATTTTCCAGCATCTTATAATAACGCAAAACTAATTTTAATTGATTAACTGATAATTAAATTCAGAATAAATAGTGTGTTATCTCCAGAATTGTGGCTTACATTTATATGTAACTAGAAAATCAATTACAATGAGTTTTTTTCTTCTAAATATGAAAAGATTTTAAATAAACGTTATGAATCTTTTTTAGGATAATAATAAGGTAAATTCAGCTCTAAATTAAAATTTTCTTTTATCAGTTGCATTATAAGTATTATATTTAAAAAAATAAAATTTAAAAACCTTTGAGGTATATATTATTTAAAAATTGGTTATTTGATTCGTAGATATCAAAAAGTTCAATATCGTTAAACAAAGGTGTTATGCAATATAAACATGCATTTCAAATTTCCATTTAAAACCTTTCCCTGGTATTTTTTTCCTTTGAAAAGAAATAATGTAAATAGAATTAAATAGAATTCAAATTATTAAAATTTCTATTTTTTCGTAAATCTCTAAGATAGATATTCCGACATTTCCCTATTTTGAACGATTTATTGATGCTATACATTACTTATAAAAGTTGATTCAGATTTTAACAGCTGAATACGCAGTAAAAAGAAATAATTAAACAAATTAAAATCCAAATGTAGCTCTAGTTAAAATATTTTCGTTACAAAACGTCCTTCATGAATAATTAATTATTCTGCTGACTGCAAAAATTTAGCGTGAATCAGCATTTTATTTACCTATTTAAAACCATTTCTAAAATATTTGTTTTTTATATCCATTTATAAGCGAAAAAAGGAAAAAAAAATATATTTAAAACTTAGGAAAATGGTATGTTTCATCTTTTTTTTAAAAACTGAAAAACCAGCAATAAATAAATCCTTTTAAACGAGATAATTGCTTTTTTTTTTAAACTTTTTCACTGCCATATTTTATTCTTTATTAGAAATTTTGATTTACTCTTCATTTTCTTCCGATTCTTTGAATTTCTCTTCATTTAGATTAGAAATAATTTTATCCAGTGGAAGTAGTTTCCCCAAAAGTTTCTCGCATTCTTTTTAATGAAGATAATTCCTTCAACTGTGGAGTGTGTGTGTGTGGGGGGGGGTTCCAGGTCAAGTGTCGTCCTTGTCATCTGACCGTTGCTCAAAATTGTGAGGTCCGTTCCAAAAAGTCCCAATATTGCTTTACAATGGGACGTTAATATAACTATAACTAAACCCATACCCTGTACACACGCACACACAATTTGGATCTTGAATAAACCCTTGAAGCCAAAAATGCTCAGAATTTTTTTTTCATAGCCCTACACACTAGGGTTGTGATTTTCGGGGCATAAATTGAATTTAAATAGACAGGACTATAAAAAAAGGCTGTTATAGCCTGGATATCAAGTTTTATAGTTAGTGGATATTAAAATATTAAATGGTTTGGTTTGTTTTGGTTTGACGCAGCATGGCCAGATATGGCACAAAAGCCATATCTGGCCATGCTGCGTCAAGGATACTTAAATGATACTTGTTTGAGAGAGAAAAAAAGGCAAATGAGATGTTCGCTTTTATAGCTCAGTCTTGACTTGGAGGTACCGCCTCTTCCCCGACATCTGGACTTCGGAGGTTCGAGACTCAGTTTAAGTGCGTTTGTTGTTCTTCTGTGTTCTATTCTTTTCTATTTGTAAGATGTGTGATTGCGTCCTCCCCCCCTGTGAAAAGGGGTTGTGCAAGTGAATTTGACGCATGAAGTACTTAAGTCGTATTCTTGGTCCTGGTGGGCGCTACTGAAAAATAGGTACTTACATATTATACCGTCTCCGCCAACGATCGCTAAGGGTTTAGTAACTCATTGGCGGAGGATTTAATTTTGGTGATGAAGGTAAGCGGATTACTCCATTGCTAGATTGCCATAATTGGTTGTTTAGCAACTTATTGGCGACGAATTCAAAATTGGAGATAAAGCTGGAAGGGTATAATACGTAAGTACCACTCTAACAGTAAGTAACAGCCGTTCACTCAGCTTAAATTGCTGTCAGAGGGCTTGTAAAGTGCCATAAGTAACAACAAAAACATCCAAGTACCCGGTACTTGTATTTTTCTATCTTAGTACTGGCAATCAGTAGTTATATATTAGCGGCATTTATCTTGAATATAGCATTTTTATTAAATCTCATGGGCAATTTTTGACGATTACTCGAGCACTAGAAAACTGAATATGTAGTAAAGAGGTTTTCTTCCCAGTTGATGGAAACCAAAATTAGGTATAGAATTATTATTGCAATTGAAAAATCACATATTATATTTTTATAATTTAAAACGTATTGTTTTTATCATGTCAGGACATGATGTTGTTTTTGGGATGAGGTTTTTGGCTCAGCAACAATCCGTAAGCGAAAAATAAAAATTTTATTATCTGCTCGAACATCTCAAAAAATCACCTTTTAATAACGCATTGCTATTAAATGTACAAAATCTCTGATTAAAAAAAATAAGTTAATGACTGGAGCAAATAAAACCAAGAAAAATGTCTTTGTGATCACGCGATTATATGAAATGAAATAAATAGGAAATGCGGTGTTTTTTTTAACAATCAATGCGAGACAACGTTTTTTGGATCGTTTGCAATACTAAAGTGACTCATTCAATGAAAAAATTAAAATGAATAAAAATATAATTTAACTTGCAATAGCACGTGGTGCTTGGCCGTTCGAGAAATGATGTTCTGACATGAGGCATTGAAATATGCATAGCAGGTTTCATTAAATTTTTTTTGCTGAAGTTTTTGTGTGACGTCAGTTGATGAAAGATTAAGATAATAACTGAATTTTTGAGATGTCATTAAACAATGAATGCCGGGTTGGGAAACGAAGGAAATTAAAGAATTTGTATAAATCTATCAAAATTATAAAAATGAATAATATGCAACTCACACAAATAAGCAATTTAAATGTCTAAAATACAGCAGCACTAACTGACTAGGATAATAATAAGAAATTAATAAACACCCAGTAATTAAGTTTAGCTTTTTATTAGTTTCTTCCCAGATTTTTGTTTTCACATTAATTTTAAAATATCAGAAGAGGTTCACTCGATTTGAATATCCCATTTTCCTTCCATAGAAGCAATGAAGCCTCTCCATCCAATAAAATTTGATAAATAGTTTCTTATTAGTGACAAGGTATTCAATTAAATCTTAAAACACGATTCTTAGAAGAAAAAAAGACAGGCCAGAACCAAGAAAAGTATCTAAAGTTCATTAATTTTCTATATCAACTCCTCGAAAAGGAAAAGAAAATGATCTCATTAAAGTGATAAATTATTCAATGTTAATAAAACAAAAAAATAATAATGTATAAAAACCAAAACTTATTTCACGTAATATTTTTTTTTATCATTTTAATTATCGTTTTCAACGGTATTTTTTCACCCAAGGCAATTTTTTCGTTTGTTAAGGGTTAGATAAAAGTAAGATAATGTAACAATTAAGTATAAAAGAGGTGTTTGCCAAATACTGTTAAATGATGTCCAATTAAGGCTCTGAGATAAAATATACTATGTATTTTCAATGATAAGGGGATTGTAACATTTACATGTTTACAGATAATTAAAGCGTGCTTCACCAATAATGTATTCGTTCAGGTCCGATGAACCTTATATTCTTCATTGAATTTTTTTTTCTTTTCTATACGTAGTTCAATGAAGATATAAACGCTGAATAAATAGAAAGTTGAGGTTATTATGCAAAATAAGAAAGTCGACCTAATGTTTATGACATTGTTTTTATTTTGTTAATCCCCCCCTCACATATAATAACCAATTTGACTCGAATATCAAATTACTAATTTTTTTTATTTTAACCCTTTGCAGTCGTATGTCTACTCTCAGCCACCATTCAAGAAGGTGCATCATTATGACATTTTATTTATGCCTTTTTAAAAAATTTTATTGTTAAAAACATCTATAGAATGTTAAAATGATGCAGGGTTTTTTTCAGGGAAACTCAACTTAAAGCAGTTGCATGTATTTATTTTTTGGTGTAATAAACAGATCCATTCGTTATGTTAATAATTACGCATCGAATTACTTTTCCGACCGCAAAGGGTTAAATCTGTAATTTTTGCAATTTAATTTTAAGCTAAAAAATTTAACGCAATTTTTCTCCTTAAAGTTTTAAGTAATTTAAGATGCAAAAAACCTCTTCCATCCTTATTTATATACTATCCTCTGCAGGAATATTGAGCCATGCTGTCCGTATAGACGTCCATAATTGTGAAAGTGTGGATGGTGCAGGAGTTTGGGCACGAACGGACCTTTAATGCTCGATGGGATTCATATCGGGCGATCTAGGTGGTCAGATCATGCGCTGGAATTGTCCGGAATGTTCCTCAAACCAATCGCGAACAGTTCTGGCCCGGTGACATGGCGCATGGTCATCCATAAAAATCCCATCGTTGTGTGGATACGTGAAGTCCATGAATGTCTGCAAGTGATCTGCAAGTAGCTGAACATAACCATTTCCAGTCAATGATCGGTTCAGTTGCACCAGAGGACCGAGTCCATGCCATGTAAAAACAGCCCACACCATTATGCAGCCACCACCAGCTTGAACAGTGCCTTGCTGACAGTTTGGGTCCATGGCTTCGTGGGGTCTGCACCACACTCGAACTCTACCATCAGCTCGTACCAGCCGAAATCGTGACTCATCTGAGCATGCCACGGGTTTACACTGGTCTAGGAACCAGTCGATATGCTCACGAGCCCAGGAGAGTCGCTTCAGGTGATGTGCTGTCAGTAAAGGCACTCGAATTGGTCTTCTGCTGTCATAGCGCAAGGAAGACAAATTTCGCCGCACAGTCCTATCGGGTACGTCCCACATTGATCCCTGCAGTTATTTGACGAAGTGTTGCGTGTCTATTAACATTGACCATTCTATACAGACGTCGGTGGTCTCGGTCGTTAAGTGCAGGTGGTCGCCCACTGCGCTGTCAATGATGGGATGGGATGCCTGAAATTTCATACTCTCGGCACACTCTTGATACTGTGGATCTCGGAATGTTGAATTCACTAACGATATCCGCAATGGAATGACCCATGCGTCTAGCTCCCACTAACATTCCACGTTCAAAGTCTGTTAATTCTCGTCGTGCCGTCATAAATCACGAAAAACCTGTTCACATGAATAACTTGAACACAAATGAAAGCTCTGGAAAACGGACTGCGCATTTATACTTTTTCGCTGCGATACTACTGCCATCTGTATATTTGCATATTGCAATCCCATGACTTTTGTCACTTCAGTATATATATATATATATATATATATATATATATATATATATATATATATATATACTTTTCGTTTATATATTATTTAATTTTAATTAATATAGCCATTACTATAAGAGAAAATAAATGCCATTCTTCCTATTATTCCTAATCAAACAAGATGCTATGTAAATTTTAAGCGATATTTCCAAAATTTATTTTTTCTAAGGCAGCAACGAGCTGGATACCAGGCCGTCTTATAAAAATTTACTTAACCACACCTAATGCCAAAAGGTTAGTGGCTCTTCATTATCTGATGATTTATTTGATGACAAATCGCTGAATTCGGGTTTGAATTCATCCATGAAAATCTGGAATTCATCATTCTCATAATCGGATATTATATCATTCGTTAATTTCCGGAAAATGTTTCTCCATCTTTTAACTACCGTTTAAAAATGTCTATATAGGGTTATACGATGGATCTTAAAATGGTAGGGGAAGTTTTATACTACAGGGTGTCCATTAATTATTGTCGGGGTTTCCGTACCTCATATCTTTCGAATAAAAGTACTACGCAAAAAGCAATTACGTATTCGTGAATTACAACTCAAAGAATTTTATTAATGATATTAAAGTGTAAAGCTTTCACAATTTGCACTTTGTTGGCATTCAGCTGAAGGCGATTATGTATTAGTAAATTACAACTCAAAGAATTTTATTCATGATATTAATGTGTAAAGCTTGCACAATTTGCTCTTCGTAGGCGGCGTTCAGATGAAGGCGGTTATGGAGAACATTCCATATCGTCCTGTGTGGCATATGTAACTGCACAGCTGGTTGTCTCGTTGATTTTCGTGGACTGGGAGTAAACGTTTTTTGGATGCGTTCAATATTTTACTGTGAAGTACTCGGTCTTCCCTCTCCCTTTCGGGGTAGAACGCTATCAGTTTCCTGAAATTCTGTTAACCAGCGTCTGATAGAATTATACGAAGGAGGATCTTTCTTGTACGTGGTTCTGAAGCGACGTTGAGTAGTTATGACTGATTTAGTTTCGAAAAACCACAATACACACATTGCTTTTTCTTGCACGGTCGCCATTTTTATTTAGGACGTCATAATTACCCAGACTGAAAATGTTCTAAAATCGCATTGTTGCCACGTAAAATTCATTCAGTTGTAATTTACGAACACGTAATCAGTTTTTGCGTAATATTTTTTATTCAAAAATTATGAGGTACGGAAACCCCATAATAACTAATGAACGCTCTGTATATCACTTTACTTATTACTACATTGTTGGTTCTAACAGAATGCGATTGTAAATGAATAACAAGAATGAACCTTAACTTTTATTGAATCGTTTGCGCATTGTTACAGATATCTGTTACACCAGATGGCGCTGTCAACCTCCGTCTTGTAATTGAAGTAAGCATTGTCCAACTGGTGTGGAGAGTAAGCGTTCAACAGCGCCATCTGAAGTAGCAGATCTCTGCAACATACTTCATCAGATTTGCTTAATTGTTTTGAACGAGGAGACCGTGCAAGACACTTTTTTCACCTTTGCTAACATAAATTTTGATATATTTGTCAAAAAAATCATTTTTATCAATAGTTTTTAATACTTAGTATGTATTATGAGTTTATTAATTCCTTTATCCAATAGATTAAAAAAAATTAGCTATTGTAGCATATGGTGCGATAAAAACAAATGAAATTGACGTTCTAGTATGAATATTTCAATGAAATTGTATCTTTGAAAGGAAGTAAAGAGATCATTAAATAAAGTATCGATAAAAGCATTCGAAATGGAAAGATTTAAAATATTCTAACTTTGAATTAAAAATTTCAAAAACAAATATTCAAACATTTGCATATTTGATGAATATTTTTTTGATGTTATGAAAAAGTTTTAGATATTAATAGTTTACCTAACAAAATAATAATATAAATATTTTTTTAAAAAAAATCCAGACTGCAGTATAATGCCGAAAGAAGACCGGAAATAAATCAACTTTTTTGCTAAGCACTCTTCATGAATTATTAACTATTATGCTAACTACTATTTTTTTATTCCATTCACATCAGCATAATTGCTTATTTCTAAACTCAGCAGTTTTGTTTTACAAAACTTTTTTAAGGCTACTTAAGCAGAAGTGCTTGGATATGAGAAATATATTTAAAAAAATCATTTGCGTTATTCATTATAAAAAATCATGATCAAAAATAAGAATAAATAATTTTCTCGGAATAAAGAATTGCCATTTGTGTTCGCTTATTTTTTCGCCATTTTTATTTTAATTTAAAGTCTGGAATAAAGGGTGAAAACCAATATGGATTATTTCTGTATGTTTATCTCTAGCGATGAGATATTTTTAGGACATTATTTAACTAAAAAAATCAATATTTAGATTAGATATATTTATTTTCAACAAAAATTTTAGTTTACAGGTCAGGTATAGATTATTACAAATTTTAATTATTTATTCCTAAATAAATAATTAATGTATTTATATAATGATATTTTCAAATCTAATATAAATATTAATTAATTTCCTAGTTTTTATTTTAATTCAGCTTATATCATCATTCTAAAATGGTCTCTTATTTCCTGATCCAGTTCCACTTTTTATTTAATTACTTTTAATATACACCTTATAAAACTGATGAATTCAATTAATTCTAAAGCTCTGAGTAAAAGAATAAATAAATATTACCCCATTCTTTTAAAAAAACTTAAAATTCCATAAATCAACAAATGTCAAAGAATTTCCTATCGAAATCTCATTGTAAAATCACGGAGGGCGAATTTTCTGTTTTTTTTCCTTCTAAGCTCCTAGTGCTTCTCTGTTGATTGACGTATCTTGTTGCTGTTTGCTTTTACATAAATTATGACACTTGAGATGGAAAGTTGAAAAACACAACATTGTCTTCTGTTTCTTCGGCCACACTACAGCTTAACTACTTATGTATTATACGGTCTTCACCAACGACCTTCAACGGTTTAGTAACTCACTGGCGACGGATTTAAATTTGGCGATAAAGATCAAAGGATTACTGACCTACCATCAGGAGAAAAACCCTGAACATGGTTGCCATAGGTAGACCAGTCTAAGTCAAGAGAGAAGTAGGCATTAAAACAGGCCGCAACATTTGGCTGACTAAGCGCGCTTTATCAGACGAAAATTCATTTCGCTTGCGCTCATGCAAATATTTTTATATGGCAGTTAAATAAAATTAGTTTGTAAGCAAACTTAAAAATTCCCTGATATTTGAGTTTTAAAATAATTTCTTTAATGAAAAAGCCTTCAACTATATTTCTTCAACTGCTTTTGTATTGATTTCTTAAATACCTGCGGCTGCCGTTAATTAAATAAAAACCATTGGATAATAACAAAATAGTTTGATATTTTCTTGAAGATTCATGAGTCTTTAAGAGTGAAAAGCTTAAGTTCAAACTTAAAATCCCCATTTATGTTTTTTCTCGCCTATGCATCTTTTTACTGATGACCATACGTATTCAATGGGATTCAAATCGCAATGATAAGGAGGCGGTCTTTCAATTTCATGCCCTGCTTCGAATAAAATTTCGTCCAATAATGTTTGAAATATGCATTTTTAAAGAGTTATTGCTTGACTCCAGTTCAAAAAAATTCTGTAACATTCTGAACTATAGATCGTGCTTGAGAATGCAAAGTCTTCCTACTTTTAAATATAGTCATTATATAAAGCAAATGTACAATGTAATTAAACATGGAGGCAGGTTCTCCTTCACAGCTGAAATGAAAGATTGACGGAGTAAAACGTGAAATAGAATTTATGAGAAAAATCTCAAAATATGAGCGTCAGACATGGACCGAAATACAAAGGAAAATCAGGCTTCTAATCGGCGATTCTTCTAACGATAATGGTTCTTCAAACCTGTTCTTTTGGCGCCAAGCAGGACCATAAACCATTTCCGGATTGCCATAATTGGCGGTTTAGCAACTCATTGGTGACGACTTCAAATTTGGCGATAAAACTGGATGGTATAATACGCAAGTACCCTTCTTTATATATATATATATATATATATATATATATATATATATATATATATTCCCGAATTTGATTGACAAATTTAGTGACGTGATAGTTGGCGCCAAGTGAACTAAAAATCCCATAGAATTTGCGATCCCAAAGGGCGATATAGAAGAACTTATTTCTTATCTCATGTTCTTTATACATAAATAATGAGCTCCGTTCTAAAATATATAATGTTCTAAAATGTCAAAAGACTCTTTTTCTCAGCCACATATCTGCTAAAATATTCTTTATTTATATATACAGCTAGCTTTTACCCGTGACATTGCAGGAATTGAAATATCGATGTGCATGTGTGAGAACTGGCGATATAATCACAATGTAAAATGTTATCAAACCGCATCATTAAGGTGCCGTTGAAAACAATTTTAGCCAAATACATAATTTGTCGCCAAATTTTAGCGTATTAGCCGATTCAGGCGCAAATTGCAATCACAGGGTTTCCAAGCGTAAAGTTTTGACGAACGCTGCAGCAAATTAATGAAAATATCGAAAAAAGAATAAGAAAACGAAAGAAAAATGAATAAAAAGAATAAATGCAGAAACATGGAATGCACGCAAATTTTTTTATCGAAAATAATGAAAGTAGGCAAAAGGAATGCATGAAAAAACAACAACAAAGGAAATGAACAGGAAAGATCGAATTACAATAACTTTAAAAATTGACGGTCATGTAAACCCGAACAAAGCGCTACCGAAAAATTACCAACCCCGCAAATGGTTGTACTATATAAAAGTGCATCCGACACAACAAAACTAAAAACAATTTATTTACGTTGTGTATCTGAAATAAAACAAAACAGCAAATTATTTTAAATCGTTTTGCTGATTAGTACGGCAAAACAAAATCACGCCTGTATCCATTGAAAATACAGGTGTTGGCAAGCAGAACACACAACAAATGCTTGAATTTTAAACACTAATTGGGAGCATTGTAAATGAGTGCAAGTTGGAATAACGCAAGATAGATTATAAATTTTTAATTTATTTTATTATTATTATTTTTACTTTAATTCAAAATTGAATCCGAAAGATCAATTAACCAACAATGCTTAATTTTAAATGCATCAAACATTAAGAAATGAACAGAAATAAACAGTTTGAAATAACCGGTAGAAAACATATTACACCTAACCACATTAGCGTGGGGAAAAAATGGAAGGCTTACTCATTTGGTGTTGGGAAAATGAGGATATTTTTGGGAGGAAGTTAGTTTAGATTAACCCCTCTATTAACCAGAATAAATAGCAACTTATGTCCTATTCTAGACTATAATATATCTTTACGCTAAATTTCATGAAGTTTCGTTCAGCTGTACTGGCTTGATTGACTAACATCATCGTTTAAAACTTTCACATTTATAATAGTACTTAGATTTATAAATTTATTTAAATTATCAGAAATGGATAGAAGCTAGGAAATGAATGACAATAATTCAAATAAAGTTTGAAACTAATCTTTGGATTTACAATATAATCTAAATAAAAAAAGCGTTTAACTTACGAACATCAATTACATATCAAATGCCCTGTCAAGATTTCAAAATCACTAAAAGCAATTATTTGCGTTCGTAGTAATTGTGGTACGTTTAATGTGGAGGATTATTTTAATGGAAAAAGGGATTGATATTTTTATATGTATTTGTTAAGTACATTTTTATTTTCTTTTTGTAATGACAGAAACTAAATGTTTGTTAAACATTAGTATGGTATCGCTTATCAAACTAAAAGGTAGCGAAATATTTATGAAATAAACTTTTTCGTAGGGAAAAGTTTCACCGAGGAATTTCATTTGGTAAGCTCTGAAGGTGCTGTCAAATATTTGTCTCAGAAATTTGTAATTTCAAACAAATCCAATAGCTAGCTTAATTAGACAAAGCCACTTTCCATTTAAATTCCAAACAGCTCATTGCCTCCATCTTTCTTCACTTCAAAACTAAAATCCCCTATTATGAAATTTTAACCGATAATTGTGTGATGTCTAACAACAGTCACTTTCGTTATATCTTCCACTTCATGCTCATTACACTGTTTAAATAACCAGGTGGTTATAGTTGCAGGGGCATGAAGCGGTGTTGTGTGTGTGTCAAATATTTGAAGTATTTTAATATCGAATTAATTTAATACAAATAAATGTCGAAATTCAATTTGCGTAAAAGGGAATATAATTTCTTTTGTGTCGTTTTCCTTTTCCAAACGAGAAATTTAGCTATCAAAAATGCTATCACCTTTTCACGAATTAAAAAAAATAACTTAGCAGGTTGTTTTGACAAAGTTAGTTTTAAAATAAAAGTTTTACTTTAAGGTATCCAACTGAAAACGATGATATTCTTTAAAAAAGTAAATTATATATTTATTTTCTTTAAAGTTATTTTTCAGCCGAATATATTTAAAAACTAGAAAAATATATCAAAATTACGTTTCCAAAATAATATTTTTTAATTGAGAAATTTGACGAAAAATAATTAAAAAAATTGTCGACAACACTAAGATGTGCCAAAAGGTAACGCATTCGAACAACGAATCAGTTGGTCATAAAATGCAGCTTGTATTGAACAAACAATAAAAAATTCATAATAAACAAATAGCAGACTATTGGATAGTGAGATCGCCAATCTGTTTAAAGCCTTTGAATCTATATTTACAATTAATTTATTCCTTTAAATATTTTAAACCTGCAAGTATATAGAAGTAATTTTGTTATTTAAAATTTTAAAAGCTATGTTATATTTGTACAGTTAGGTTCGGTTATTTGAAGTTGATACGCATTATTCTTATGTTTTGATACAAATGGGTAATCATATCGTATGTTAAGCATATTAATATTAAATATAAATAAAAATTTATTCTGAGGCTACATTTAAATGTAGCTGAACATTCAGTTCGAGATACCGACATAAAAAACAAATATTCGCATTCGATATTTTATTGCGATTCAAATATCTTCTACTTAAATCACTTGATACTGTATCAAAATCGATACTGTATCTTAGTAATAAATAAATGTTCAGTAAAAGAGAAATTTATGCTCATCTCCATTTGTTTGTTCCCCGATCACTATACATGTCTTGATGGTTGTTTTTTTAATTATCTTTTTCTCTCTTAATATATATGTCTGTGCTCAATAATCTTTTACTCAAATTTAAATTTTAATTCCGAAATGCTCAACATATTAACTTCATTATATTGTTGTTGTTGTTACTTATAGCACCTGCCGTGGACAAGACCCCCGCTGATACAGCAGCAGATTTAAGCCGAAAGGAGCATCTCTGTTTTTGAAGCTGAGCCTACTAAGGCCAAGAGTACGACTTATCTACACACTCACCACATTTACTTGCAAGCATCCTTTTTACAGGAGGGCACAGTCACACATCTCAGTATTAATTTCCTTATAAAATAGTCTTTATTTTCTGATTCAATTTTTACTTTTTAAATTTAATTAATTAAACATTATTAA
>JAOUZG010017399.1:2007869-2060475 GCA_026289955.1 Argiope argentata
GGTTTTATACAGGTTTGAAGACACGACCATGGTTTTATACAGGTTTGGATGACAAGACCATGGAGGTTTGGAAGACAAGACCAAGGTTTTATACAGGATTGGAAGACAAGACTATGGTTTTATACAGGTTTGTAAGATGTATGATCTTTATTAGAGTACGCCTGAAAGGTTTTGGGGTGAAATACTTCAGTTGGGTTTTCTCTTGTTTCATTTGTTTTATCAAATGAGATGAAGTGTCTTTAACCTCTTAACCGGTTTGCTCGTTTGCCGTACATGCATCGATTTATCGAATTTTGCTAGTTGTAAACAAAAAATAAATAAATAAATTATAATTCAATAGTAAAATGACTTCGAATACGTAGATAAGCCAAGAATTCCCTGGATTTCCATTTGAATCAAAGTAAGAAAATATTCCCAAAATAGAAGGTGTCATCTTATTAGATAGTGAGGAAAATAAACCAGTTAAGGGGTTAATAGCGGATCGTAAAAACGCATTAACTGCAGTTAATGTCCTTGTCACATTGAATGGTATAATGTTTATCATAAAAACTGAAATCAGGGAAGTTTATTGAATTTGGAAAGAACTCAGGAGATCTTAACTGAAGTAAAAATTCAAAATCGATATGACAGGATCATTCTTTGACCGTTTTAGATTCGATTTTGATATAAAAATTATTCATGGGAACATTTGCTGAATTGACAAAGGGATTTATCAACTTAAAAGAAAGCGACACAATATTTTTATCATAAAATCATTCATTTTTGATTGAATGTTTCTCATTTGCATATTACCGATTTTCTACATTTTTCTAATGAAAAATATAAAAAAAAACTAATATCGGAATTAATATCCTATACACATCATTAATGTGTACTGCGTTGTATTTACCAAGTTATTATCACCATTACAGGAGTATATTTTAAAATTTTCGATTATTTTGAAGGAACAGAAATGCACTATTGTTCAATTCTTTAGCTAAATTATTTTCCATATTTTTCGTTTCCTTAACCAATTCAATTTCAGAATTATTCATTGCTTTATTTTCAGTACAAATTCCCTTTTCATAATTTGATTATTATCAATTTATGGGAGTCTCAAATAATTTATTTTTAAAATTACGACAAATATTAAAAACGAATATTTTAACAAGCTTTATACCTGTTCTATTCAGCGAGTGCAAAAACATTCCAAGAAGATGGTATCATAGTTTCCGTGATAAAACTAACAATCTGTGCAAACTATTTCAAATCGCACGTTGAGTTTTGTAGTAACGATATTTAACTTTCTGATTTCTTATTTAATGTGTACAAATAGTTAAGAAATCTTTCATTTATTTTAACGATTCAATATTTGATTAAACAATGAAAGAATTTGAATTTCATTGCAATGAAGTCATTTTATTAAATATTATGCAGAATCAAAATTTTCAAATTCAAGAAAATATTATAGGATAGTTATATTTATTACACTAAAAACTTTTTACATTTTGAAAGGCTGAATCTATCTGTTTTGACAATAAAGCTTTCGATTTTTATTATGGAATGGACGAAAAAATTAAATGAATTAAAATTCTAATTGAGATTTCAGAAACTGATATCAATGTAGATTTTATCAATTTCTAAGGTATATATGTATCAAATGCTGTAGCGTTTGATCAAATGGAATTTTATATAAAGTGGCGCATCCATGCGCCATTCATTTAATATTATTTTTAATTAAAAATATTTAAAGGCACATTTTTTTCTAATTTAACCTGTTCTTCATTGATATTATTAAGTATTCATGGAAAAATACCAATAAATTCAATATTTTTTAGCCGTATGGGTAACTTCCCCCTTCCCTGTTCGTTCCATTAACCAAACTCTGAAATTCGCACTATCCTTTTATCCTGTCAGAACATGATATTGTTTTGGAAATGAGGTTTTCTGGCTTCAACAAAAATCCGTAGGCGAAAATCAAATATTTTAATCTGTAGGTGGAAAATAAAAATGTTATTATCTGCACGAGCATCTCAAATAACAGCTTTAAATAACGCGTTGGCATGGTAATTATGAAAGCTCTGATTTTTAAAAAAATTTAATAATGCTGCAAATAAAAACTAGAAAAGTGTCATTTTGAGCACATGATTATATGAAATGATATAAATAGGAAATGTGATATTTTTTTAAAACAATAAATGCGAGACAAAGTTTTTTTTTGGATCGAATACTAAAGTGACTCAGTCGAAGAAACAATGAAAATGAATAAAAATATAATTGAACTTGCAGGAGCACGTGGTGCTTGGCCGTTCAAAAAATGATGTTCCGACATGATATTTTGAAATATTCATAGAAGTTTTCATTTTAATCTTTTTTTAAGAATCAATACATGATAACAACGCACTTTGTTAGCACTCCATCTATATATTTCTATAAATATTTTAGCAGTAAATACAAAATACGTTCTTTACTAAAAGAACATTTATTGTTTCAAATAGAATGAGCTGCTAATTCAACGACTTTCATTTTCTTTATTTTTTCTTACAATAAGTTTTCACATATTCTTCTCATATGGTTCTAGAATGCTTCTCCTCCAAATAAATCTTAACAAATTAAAGAGAGTAAGGAACTGAAATCTTTACTTTTAATTCTTTTTGGAAACACTTCGTTATTTTTATAAATTACAATCGTGTCACGACACTGTTTTCGTCACATTAACTCCCCGTTTTCCAACAAGTGGTATTTCTTTAAAGAAATAATCACCCAATCAAACTCTGACTTTTCTTCATGTTTCTCACGTACTCTCGAAAAGAGAAAATAACCGGATAAAAATGTTCTCTTTTCCTAGAAAACTTCGTCATTATTGGGTGATAGAGAGTTAAGGCCAGCGGAGTACCCAATCAAAGCTCTCGTGGGAAATGAGCGTGTCTCTTTATGACCCTCCTACCATAGATTCTAGTATGTTAGAACAACAAGTATATAAATAGTCTGCACTCCTATTACCTGACATTGGATGATTCGGGTCTTCGCTTCGATGTTTAGTTATTTTCTCTTATTTCTTTTCCTTCGTGAAAAGGTTCCAAATAGCGTACTAGGTTATAAATTCACTTTTAGTGCGAAATCTCTACGGTGATAATAGTATTCAGTGCCCTAAATGGGTTGGCCAAATTAAGTATGATGTTATGGTACTTACGTATTATACCATCGAAATTTATCTCCAAATTTGAAGTCATCGCCAATGGGTTGCTAAATCACAAATTATGGCAATCTGGCATTGGTGTAATCCGTTGATCTTTATCGCCAAATTTAAATCCATCGCCAATGAGTTACTAAATCGTTGGAGATCGTGGGCGAAGATGGTATAATACATAAGCACCGATGTTATTTGTAAAGAGAATTCGAAATACTCATTTTGACTTAATTTAGATGTGATTCCTAAAAACTTTTATTCAAAGATATTTATAGAGTTTTCTCTAGATTTATTGCTGTTGTTATTTATTAATCTGCCAGCGTCTTGGCACAGGGGATCGCGTCTTCACCGCAATCTAGGTGTCTCAGTTGGGGCATGACCGCTCTACTTTGCTCTATCCGTGAGATGTATTAATGTTTCCCCCCTGTAAAAAAGGGGTTTTGTCAGCGAATGTGACACATGAAGTAGCTCATCTCCCTAGTTGGCGCTATTGAAAAAAAAACACTCACTAGAATTAAAACTCTGACATCATCAGGTTTGTAAATGTCCATAAGTAACAAATATATTTATTAAACTTGCATACTTTGGAATAAAATTTGAGGTTTATTCTAACTAAACTGAATTTTTCCAAGCTGTATTAAAATAATTACAACATTTTAAAAAATATATATTTTAAATTTAAAAATACAAGAATAGATTTTTGAAGGAAGTTTACATTTAAAAATAAGTTTTAAATAACTAAACATTCAAAATAGAAATTAATTGGTTATAGCTTTAATGAATTTAACAAAAAAAAGATTTTGAGCACTTTTAAGTATATTTTATTAAAACCTAAAACACATTTTTATTAGTTATCTAAAAATTATAATTTTTTTTCAAGAATTTCTTTTATCTTTTAGCTTTTGATTTACTATTATTTACTATATATTTTATCAAATCTAAAAGCCATTCATTTCTATAATTGGCTTCCAGGTGGCATCTCGTGCTCAGAATAAAATTTTACTTAATTTATTATTTTTTTTATTATAACTAAGATCTGTAAACCTCAAAATAGGGTACTACAACGACAAATACACCAGAAAAAAAATTACATCAGAATTTTTTTTACAACATCAGAAAATGTTTGAAAAATCATTGACTAAATTTTTTATTAACAAGCATGAAACAAATCAAGTAGTTAAATAATGTTAAATAAAATCAGACTTTGAAGCATTTAGTAAAAGGTATGGCAAAAATTATCAAAAGTCAGCCACTTTCTGTTAATAAATAATATTTATTAATTCTTAATATTTTAATATATTTCTAATATAAACATTTTGAACTCAATATTCTGAATTTGAAAAACATACTTGTTATATTATGTCTTTATGTCCGTCAATCAGTTTGTCTAATATATGTGTCTGTCTGTGAACACTGTAACTCAAAAACACTTTAAGTTAGGCAGATGAAATTTGGTTTATCTATTTAATATCAAACTTGTTGCTTGTTTTAAATTTCTCGAACGAAAATAAGCAAGTGGAAATTTGTATTTGTGTTGATAAGTGAATTCAAAAGGCCATGTAGATCCAATTTATTTGAGACTTTTAGCATCTAAAATATAGATTCTTAAAAATTTTGAGTCAAATATATTAGAGTGCTGATCGTCTGCTGACCTGTGCCTTTAAATGTATGTAAATGAACATACATTGGAAATTAAGTATTCCATACGTGAAATTTAAGTATTCACGAATTTAATACTTAAATTTAAATTGATGAAATTTGGTATGTTAGCTTGTGACTATAACTGTAATTCAGTGTCAAATTTTTGTTTCATTCTGTTAGCTAAAAGGTGTTTAAAATTATATGCAATAAAAATGTTATATTCATGTCGAAAATTTCGTAATTATTCTTCTCTAGTGCCATGCAAAACTATAAGACCATAATCAGCGTCAATAATTTTATGTATAAGGGGGAGGAGGGACTGGAAAATAATTTGAGCTAATATGAGGAAGTATAGAGGTGACCACAATTCCCACAGAAATTTTGTAAAATTAATAACTATTTTCAGCTTCCCTTGCCTCATATAACCACAAAGAATAATTATGCTTTGTCGTAGCAAGCAAAAACAATAAATGACTATAACATTACGAATTATATGATTTAGCTCCTTCATGCAATAGAGACCCCCATATAATTAGTATACCATCCTATTCATAAAAAGGTACAATCTTTTACTTGTAATGGTACCTATTATCAGTGTCATAACCTATATTGTATATTAATTGTAAATAAAAAAAATTATACAATAAATTGGACTACTTCTTTACTTGGGACACGAAGTACCTTGAAGAAATATAAAAAACGTCCCATAGGAAGAGAGAAATCTTTCCTGCATAATCCGATGGGTTGAGGCTGAAGTAAAGGGTCTAAAAGTGTAAGATTGTAATTTGTGCCGACAGGCTTTCATTACGAGTGTACCGCTAGTTTCATAAGCCAGACAACATCCATATTACTAAAGTGTCGCTTTTGTCTACCTTGACCTTCACTTTCCACATTGGCGACCTTAACTACGTAACTTCATACAGCTGTCGTGGCTCCATCTATCCACAGCTAAAGTCACCAGACTCACTTGACGAAGCAACTCCCTCACATGCTTGCTAACTTACTCACACACTCGCCATAACGCTTAGCACTATAAAATCGCTTGTCTCTTTGCCGACTCACTAGCGGGAGCCAGCATCATAAGTCGAATAACATCCATCAGACTGAAGTGTCACTTTTGTCTAATAGTTATGTTACTCGGCGACAAGTTCTAGCCAGCTCGTACCTTGACCATCAAATGCCTCACATCGTTATCGGAGATACCCCTGATTTATGGAATTTATAGTAAAGCTTCCATACCCACCCCCTTTAAGTTCAGCACATATGTCGATTTCTTAAATAGCCGTTATCAGCGACGAATCCGTTGTCATCACCGTCATTTATCTATTACTTAGGGAAACAATAACCTTTATTTATGACATATAAACATTCTCTTATTTAGGCTTATTGCTTCCCTCTAAGGGATGTTGTGCATTCTGCATAAAATTTTTCACATAAGAATTGATAAATATCGAAAGGAATTACAAGTATTAAAAGAAACAAAAATTTCTAAAGGTAGGTGCATTAAAACCAGATCTCGTCGGCGAAATCGGAGTAAATAATTGTCTAAATAGATGATTTGTCTAAATAGATGATGAATGATTAAGATGAAGTAACGTATATACAATGCGACTAATTTTATGTGTAATTTGCAATAACGTATGTAAAAATAGTTATTTCGAAATAACTATAATACAACTGCTGTAAAAATATAAATTAAAAATATATAAAATAAGCATAAATTTTAAAAAAATACATAAAACACAAATGATGAGAAAGAAAACCTTTGCTAATATTGAGGTTTTTTCTAATATCGCATTATCAAATATTGAAATTATTTTATTAACAAGGATATTGAATTAATATTTTTATAGTTCAATATACTTATTCTTGATAATATTTAGTATTTAAAGGGGATATATGATATTTAAATCAAATATATAATAAAAATATATTTATTCCCTTTAAATAATTTTATGTTGTGCGTTTGTGTAATTATTAAATAAGGAATATGGAAATAATGCGGTAACATGGGACAACATAAAGCACAATGATGATAGAGGACGCTAGCGGTAGGATTTTCATATAAATGAAAAGTAACAGAGCTAAACTCTAATTTAAATTCATTTACATAATGAACATAACAGATGCATGGTTGGGCACCAGTTTTAATTTAAAAACACTTCGCCGAGAATTTCATTATCATCAAGTTTACATGCGTAAGTGATTTAATTAAAATGAAACGCAACCAGTATTCACAACAAAAGAAAGTTAGTTGTTTAAAGTAAAGAGTCCAGGTTTGTAATAAAATATATACATCTTTCACGTGATCATGATTTTATTGAAATTAATTAAAGAAAGCTAAGTTTTAATGTTATTAACAATTTATGACATACTTGTTATTTGCCGGGAATGTTTGCCGTATTTAATTTCATTTGAATCGCTTATGGATAATTTGATTTCTACGATTCCTTACATAAACTTATATTAATGCATGAATTATAGAAAGGCATATTAAAGCAAGTCATTTTAATACATTTAAAATTGTTTTATTGTATACAGGAACTTTCAAATGCTTTCAAATCCAATGATATCATAATGACATTAAAGGCAAAGCTGTCGGTTTTATATATGTTTTAATTGCACATTATCTTTTGCAGTATTGTAATTTCATCATCTAACTCTTCATATGAAATGTGCAAATAATCAGGATTTTTTTTCTGGCATTTCAAAAATGGTAGAAATTTACACGATTATTTCTTAAAATAATGGGAATAAGGAGAATTGTTTTGCAACAATAAAATCGATTTCAGAGAAGGGCGAGAAAAGGGCTTCATTTTAAAGAAACCAGCAAATTTCAAGGAAAAAAGTTGAATATTGCTTAAATTAGCGTAGCTTTAAAGATCATTTTTCAAACTGAAATAATATAAAAATGTTTCTATTTACAAAATTATTTACCAAAATTCTATCATCAAAGAATATCAAACTCATATTTAATTTTTAATTAGATTTTAATTCTAGATTTTTAATTACAAATATTAAAAAAATTATTCAAGTTCTGCATCCTGTTCTCGAAAATATTTATAAATTAAATTTCATCGTTATTGGTCAGGCATTAATCTTATAAAACGCCAGCACAGAACGAATATATGTGCAAATACAAATATTCTTATTTATTATTATAATAATTAATTCTACGAAACGCTAGCACACAAAGAATATATGTGCAAATATACACAATTTTATTCATTAATAAAGGATTACGAATCCCAAATTTGACAAGATATTTTTCTAATGAAATTAATTAGACTTATCTAAGAAGAATTTCATATTTTCTATTTAAGATAAAAAAAGTTGAATTGTATTTGCTAACAATTGTTGCTCTAAAGTATAAAGACTTACACTTTAAAATAAAATATTAGAAGAAGGAAAAAATCATATATGGATTTATTTGTATTGTAGATTCAATAAAAATTACAATGTTTTATAATAATTCGTTCTACGCACCATTAGACGTAATCCCTACTTATTAAGTGTTTAAAATCTATCACATTAAGGACCGAAAAGAAATCTGTAAGATATACTCATAGGACCATACGTTTTGAGGCAAACCTGTAGGTTCTAAAATCATCATTGTTGTTGTTGTGACTTACAGCACTTGCCATGGACAAGCCCCGCTGATACATCAGCAGATTTTAAGCCGGAGATAGACGTCTCTTGTTTTACAAGTAGCGCCATCTAGGGCCAAGAGTACGACTTAGCTACACACATGTCACAACCCTTTTTAGGGGGCGGACTACATTCATGCAATTTCATTGATTCATCTCAGATCGTAATTTAGCCCCGGAAAAGGGAACGATCACCCCTGGCCCAGTACCCCCAGTGATATTACTCTCGATATGGTGGACTTTGCGATCACGAACAGATTTAACGAGCGCCAATCGCCACACACTCGGGGATTCTTTTTGGTCGGTGAGCTTCGAACCCGTAACCTAAGGAGTAGGAGTCCAACCTCTTCCAACCAGGACATCCCGGCCCTAAAATCCTCATACAAACGAGAAAAGAAAAGAAAAAAAACAACAACGAGAAAACTCGTGAGCAGTAGGCAACAGATGGGACGTGAAACACGAGAAAACTCGTGATCATATTTTAATGAATCTATAATAATTAAAATGCAACTCGAAATGCGTTGCTAAGCGCAAAACTGGAGAACGGCTTGATCGATTCGGCTAATTTTTAAAAAATATTTTCGTTAAAAAATTAAAAAAACTGCGTGGAAAATAGTTAAAACGACACTTTTCTTACTTTCCCGCCAAAAATCTTCATTTCCTTCCCCCACACCAACTGAGTTAGATAGCAGTAAAAAATAAATTATGATTTGCTTACAAAGAAATACGCGAAGTCAGTTGGTTTTCATTCATAGTTAACGGGATGTTTAAAAAAGAAAGGAAATAGTTGCTTTTATTATTAGTCTGTATGGGTATTTAATTTATGCCTGCTCAAAATAAAGTCTGGACAGGGAAGAAAAAAAAGAAAGAAAAGAAGGGTGTGTGTGTGTGTGTCACCATTATTTCCTCTGTGCGCGGCATTTTCCAAATTGTTTTTAAACTTTCGCATCTCTTGAAAACCGATTGTGTCTTTATTTGTTTAGTGTGTTTGCATTCATGAAAATTTGAATCTCATTATTCTATAAAAACGTAGAATTTTAGACCTTTCCCTTCACCATTTAAGTAAAATATCATTTCCGGAACAATCATTGCTCGGATAGAAACAGAAAGATGAGTAGTACAATGAATAGAACATCTGAAGAAAATAATACTATAAATGAATTATATGATTATCAAAATTTATTTGGTTTAAAAATATTTTGGTGAAAAACCTGTTATGAGACACTGCTACATAAAATATTATATGAATATTTTAGCGAGCATTAATACTGGCGAACCGACTGGTCGCCAAAGGCGGCTAGTAAATAATAAAATGTGGCAAATTTGAAAAATCTGATTATCAAACACTATAATATAATATAGATTACAAGCACTAGATATAGGTGCTGCTATCTGCGAAAGCACATACCTACCCCAAATTAGATTTTACTCTAGAGTACAAAACGTAGCACATTAAAATAGTGTAAGATATAGTATATTTATGGTATTTGTCATTATTCAACAATTATCTAGAAGCGAAATATTTGTTGAATCATGAAAAATTAGAGAATTTTATTTTTCAAATTATGTAGCTAATGTTAGAAGAATGACCAAGGAGATTAACTATGCGAGTTAGCTTAATTAGTTACCTAATCAGCAGTTTAGTTATTCTCATTGTATCAAGAGCCTTATGTATTATAATTTTATATTATCATTTAATTAAATATTATTTTGTCCTGGAAAACTTCTGTATAAGTTTATTTGTGTCTTCAGAAATCAATAGCTGCTCAGAAACTTCGATAAATATGCAGCAAGTGTTTTTTTAGAAACCGTCCCAAAATTTCGCGTTATCAATTAAAAAAAAAGTTTTTGTATTTATTTCTCAATAATTGAAGAGAAAGTCAATAAAATCCCATGACTTTCGATTTCTCCCAAATTTAGAAAAAATTATAAAATATACAACTGTAATTTATGAAGTATTTCATTTGGAAAAATCATTTAAAAGCTGCCAAGAAACTAACATTAAAAATACTAAAGGACTTAGTTACGTTTTTACAGTTAGTAAACAATACGGATTCAAATTTAAAAAAATATTAATTTCAATCAAAATCATTTTTTATTACAACCCGCAAATTCTTTTAAAAAACACCAAAGATCTTAAAAATAAAATGAATTCATTAATGCCTATTTAATGGCATTTTGAATAATCTTATATAATATTTATTTACAGATTGTATTCCTTTTTGCTGTAATGCCAGTCAATTCATACAGTTATCTTATATGAACTAAAACAGTATTCTGATTGCAATGAAGTTAATTCCTTTTTACTTTAGTTCAGTTCCACAAGGGAGCCCTTCGTAGTTGAGAATGAGAAGCTTCCAGTTAGATGGATGATGATCTTCACCCTTGTAGGTACACAAAAGGGGAGGAGGGGCTCTTCCCATCTACGCAGGATGACGTACTTCCTTAGAAAAGAGTTGTACTAAGATCGGTGATAGTCCACAGTGTTGAAGTCACGGTGGTGTGGTCATTGAAGTTTTTTCGTGTTGTGACGACTTCAGATAAGCGATGGATAGGAATATAACGAACTAAGTTCCCACGGGAAAATAACCCTTTGTAGAGGGTGAAGTTATTGATTGCGGAAAATTTTTTAAAATGCAAAGAAGGCAGACATCTGATACTCAGGATGAAGTACAGCGATCAAGCTAAGTCCAGGTCTGTCTGGGTGATTTGTGCGGTCTCCACTGAAATGGACATGTGTTTGGAACAGACATCGGGGGAAGGAACCAGATGTGTCCCTGTCAATAGATAAGAGAAGCCTGTCATTCAAACCGACACAATGGGGACCGGCGGCCGATGGTGTTTCTTCTTTTGGATAAGACTATCCCAACCTAGAGGGAGACCACCAATCTCTTTGCTAATCGATGCTTTCCCCTCTCATCTTATTGGAAAGATAACTTAAGCCAGATGGTCCAGTGAAAATTGGGAACTATCCTGATTTGTCATTTGTAATCAAAGACCAGCCTATGAGACCCAAATAAAAAGGGAGACGAAGGAGATGGACAAGAAAAAGAAGCCGACTGACGAAGAGAGAGGTAGTGATTGGAGCTAGAATTCAGCTTGTAATTCTGTGTAAAATTCTAAGGAGAGTATTTGGAGTGTAGGCAACCGCGCCCTGTAGCTGAGCCTGCATGAAGTTCATAGGAAACATTCGGACTACCGTGCGTCCCGTCTGAAGTGAGAAAGTTCATAAGAGCTTTAGGAAATCTCCAATTATTTAAACAGTTGCCTTCTGGATTGCTCTTCCAGCCAGTTCATCACTTTACGTTTCCGAAAATCCCAGCAGGTTAATCGACGAGCGGATAATCCCGAACCTCGGGCTGCATTTGGCAGGAGTTCCAAGACCTCCGTCATATCTCTTTACTTTTAAGAGAGATTCTTCCCTTATCTGAAACACAGCACCTTCCTCTAGTGGAACTCTGAGCTGAATTACCTATGTGTCAGTAAAATAATTAATCAAGAAGGTGTACCTGTGCGAAATATATGTGAATTATAGCTGGAAATAAATAGATTTTTATTTCTCAAAGATCTGAATTTGTTTTCGGCGCAACTCACCAGTAGCCCAGGCCAAAAAATGTTACAGTATACCTTTCGATCTGATAAGTCAGTTTGTGTACTTATCTCTTATAAAACTGTACTTATCTCTTATAAAAATTTCAAAAAGAACGAGTGCGAGTTCAAAGTTTACTTATCTCTTATAAAAATTTCAAAAAGAAATTATTTTTAATATATTTTCTAACACGTGAAAATAGTTTGGATGACTATTTGTGTCTTATTTTGTTCTCTTTGGAATTATGGCTGCGTTTCTCTCTGAACGCGACTTCTCAAAACTACAACAATTTAGAAGCTTACATTTATGTAGGGAACTATTATACTAAAATTACCATCATATTTTTCATGAAATGTGACAAGAGACGATGTTTGATGCTAAGATAGCAAAACTAATCAATGACTTAGACAAAGGGAATTTACTATATGGTCTTGTAATAAAGTTGCATATTTTGTACAAATTCGAAAATATATAAAAACTTTACACTTTTCTACATTGTATTATGTTATTATATGGGAAAAGAGAGGAATGAACATATCCATTGTCTCCGATTATAATACATTTACCCTTTGATGAAATATGTAATGTTAAAAAAATCAATTATTTTCTGCCTTTTTCATTGATTTATATTTAAAAATCTAACTCCATGGCACATTTATATATGCATGTCAAATTTATTAAATTTAATCAATAAGTGCATCATTATCTTTCATGAATACTAAAATCTTTTCATAAGTCTTTCTAAAAGATTCCAAAATGACGCTTAGAAATAGGAATAAAAAATTGTCATTCAAGAACAGTTAGAATGAATGTAAAATTTAAAATGCCTTTTCAAATCCTAATGCTTCCGTGTTTGCTTATTTAAATCTATATCCTCAAGGAAATGAGAAAATGCAAATAACGAGATGGAATAAATGATTCTGCGAAGCAAATGCTTCATTCAATTTGAAACGAGATCTATTCTGGAGAATGGAACAATTTCCCGTATTACATTTCAAGAATTTTCGAAACATGGAGTTAGTTCTGAGTCTTTGATGCCATTTTTATAATTGCTGGAATGATTGTTTATGCATATGTTGTATTCTCTTTTAATTTCGTTCTATCTTTTTAATGTTAAATTTGTATCAAAACTGTAATTTATTTAGAAATGATTGGATTGATGCTGTGTTCTGGAATGATTTTAGAACTAGAGGACCGAAATGGAAAAAACACTGGGAGAAATCATCTTCAGTAGAAATAAGAAATCTAAGGATGCAAAACTAGAACAAAACTGTAGGAATTTTTATCCCTTGTTTTTCTTGTAATACAGCGTTTTTTCTTCTTTTTTTGCCTCTTTTTTATTTTTACATACCGTAGTAATGAGAAACTATAATAATTGTCAAAAAACTCGAGATTTTGAAAATTCTTTACGTTTTAGACTTTACTGAATTTAAAGAATACATTTTCAGAAAATGTAAATATATCTATCTATAGCAAAAATAACTCACAAACAATTTGAGCTATACAAATGGGATTTCGCAGACCGTTCTGAAACCAAATTTGTAGTTTTGTATCAAACATCGATCAAACGCATTTCAGAAGGTGTCTGGTTGTTCGAATAAAAGTTAGTGCATAACTACAAAAGGAAGAGAGCTAGATGTATAAAATTCAGCACACATATTTAATATTGCTACGTTTTTAGCGTAGCGGGTTCGGATTGAATGGATTTTACTTAAGAACAGCACAAACAAATTTATTTACTGCTATTTACAGGTATTTACAGGATGACTCGATGAAGTAAAACTTCAGATAAACACAATCCAGCAGTCAACAGTCACTAACAGCGTGAACACAAGCCATACGCACAATAAACACAGAATGCAAAACAGCTATCGTATAGCACAGTAAACAGTAAATCACAGCGAGCTCAAATATACAACGTTAATAGCAAACGTGTACACAGCTCACCAATAACAAGCGAGAAAAATAATCCGCTAGTCCAGCGAGACTCTTTTCTTCCAAGAGGAGAAAAATTAACTAACTCACTCAGCCTACAGCGGTGCCTTATATAGCCAAGCGAGCGAGCGCCTAAAAGAAAGTGAAGAAATGCGGTGCTTCACGTAAGATTCAACGGCTACCAGACTATTCCTTTCACCAAACCAAACCGGCTGGCGTGAAGCTCCTTGTCAAACGTCGCCAACTTTGGTGTACTTCCATGACGCTCGCCCGCTTGAAAAATTATAGTGTAGACACTTAACAAATTTTGAACCATCCAATATTTACTTACTAACTGTTTACTAAGTAACCATCCGCCGGTCTATACTTTCAAAAATGTATGAACGAGATGCTTAAAAACACAATGATATTAATATGTTAAACTTATTATGGAATTTTGTCACAAGTGTAACTTTGTAACAATTTCTCTTCCATTGATAGGTACAAAACATGTAAAATATAGGTTTGTTTTTCGAATATTATTAACTTTCGATACCATCGATTAATCGCCAAATAACTCGCCAAGAATGACACAACAGATTCAATAAAAGTGCTAAATTCAGGCCAAGGGCTAATATTTCGTAGTTATTGCACTGCACAAATAATGATCAAGTCCTTTTCTGGTATACAATTTTTATTAAAGAGTATACGGGAAAGTTATGAAGAGCTTGCTGGTTTCTTCATGGCTTTCCTTTGGCTGTTTCATCGTGGTATATTCAAATTGTATGCATTTTGGACACCTTCCTTTTTTTCATTTTGAACAAAGTTTGAACACTCAACTACAATTTTTGTGATAAGATTTTGTACTTATTTTATTGTGCCACTATGCAGACAAGAATAGGATAGGGGATTTAGTGGCGCAAAAGCCATATTTGGCCTATTGCACCAATCGCAGGGTTATTATGCAGACAAGAACGGATGGACAAAGAAATTTACCTTCAACGAATTTTGTCCAAAATTTGATTAGTAGGAATCAAAATTTTGCAAATTAAAATCACATACTTTTCGGTAAAAATCATTGTTGTTGTTCTCGAACTCCGCTTTGCAACGGAAAGAGATGTGCAGTAGCTTCTGAGGGTATGGACTCGTGAACACCCGAGGGCAGAAATCTGACTTAAAACACTTCACAAACCCTTTTATCGGGGCATACTTCATTCATGTTTTGCATTCATTCATCCACAAATCGTAATTTAGATTAGATACAGATAACGATCACCTCTGACTATGTACCCCCCAGTGGTATTACTCTCGACATTTAATACTTTGTGACCAAGACAGATTTAATGTGCACACGCCACCAGACACACAGATATTCTTTGGCTGGAGGGTTCGAACTCGCATCCCAAAGGATGCCAATCAAACACACCACCAACGAGGCTAACCTGGCCCTCTAAAAACCATTTTGATGATAATTTAAGATTCACAATTTAAAAAATATCTATTTTCAAAGATATATTCTTCAGTGTTTCGCTAATTTAACGAAATTTTGAAAAATGCATATATTACAATATTTTACATTGACTCGTCTACTGTATTTACATGCTTGTCAGTTGCAATGCCGTTTAATATATTTTTTAGGGTGCTTGTTATCGCAGTTGTATTTAACCATCAATGAAAAAACTATAAAAACAAATCAATCAATATGGAAGAATTATTTTGATACGATATTAACCCTTTGCACTCCGATAGTGCCTCTGACTCACCATTCAAGATTGTGTATCATTTTGACATTTTTATTATTTATTTTTCAAATTTAACTGTTAAAAAAGCCTACATAATGATTAAGAGATGTAGATTAAATTTTCAAAGAAATTCGATTTAAAAGAATAATGTATATTTATTTTTCATAGCGATAAACAATTCATAAACAAATTTTGTATTAGGTAAATAATTTTGCATCTAATTATTTTTTGCAGTGTAAAGGGTTAAATTACAGATTTCAAGTTAAAATTTCTTAAGAAATTTTCTAATTATATACTACATTGAATTCTATACTTCTGAGTTTAAAGAAATAAAAAAAATCATATTTAATCCCGTTAGTGTAGCATATTTCTTTATAAAAATTCTTGGCTTACTTATGAAAGTCTACACCTCATTTTCTAATTTAAGACAATATTTTTTAATGTCAATGCAGCTACTAAAAGCAATCATTATTCCTCTTTGGAACAGTTCTAAGAGTCAGCAAAACAGAATTGTCTGAAAAAATTCTTGTGTTTCAACAACCACTTGTTCAAACCATGTCTGCATGGAAATTAAGAGATGCAAATAACGAAAGTCAATGAATGGTTGAGAAAAACAAATGTTTCATTAAATTCTTGCCAAATTATCTTCTGGAAAAATGGAACAATTTCCAGCACTGTATTTATGGAGATTTCTCAAAATAAGTTTAATTCGGAACCTTTTGATTGTTCTTTTATGCTTGCTAAAAAGATGTTTGATATTGTATGGGCTCAGTTTTATTCTCATTTCCTGATAAACCTTTTAGTTGTTTAGTTATTTCATTAAGAAATTATCATTTTTATCTATGATAAAATCAGTGCCGAATAAATAATAGTTTATTGTGTTTGTATATAATAAAATGAATTTTAAATAAGTAATGGTTTGTTGTAGCTGTATGTTATAAAATGAATGTTAAATAAGTAATAGTTTGATGTATTTGTATGTGATAAAATGAATAATAAATAAGTAATAGTTTGTTGTATTTGTATATAATAAAATGAATGTTAAATATTTAATAGTTTGTTGTATTTGTATGTAATAAAATGAATGTTAAATAAGTAATAGTTTGTTGTGTTTGTATGTGATAAAATGAATGTTAAATAAGTAATTGTTTATTTTGTTTGTATGTAATAAAATGAATGTTAAATAAGTAATTGTTGTATTTGTATGTAATAAAATGAATGTTAAATAAATAATTGTTGTATTTGTATGTGATAGAATGAATGTTAAATTAGTAATAGTTTGTTGTATTTGTATCTGATAAAATGAGTGTCAAATGGATAATAGTCGCTGAGATTGTATGCATGCAAACTTTTCTTCCCTTAGTAACTAAATTTAAATATATAACAGGATACAAAAGCATTAGCAACATTGGAAAAATCCAATGGTTGCCATTGGCAACGAGCACATTTGAGCAAAACACACACACACACACCATTTTTTGTAGTACAAAACTTTGACTGTCATTTAACAAGTTTCATATCTTAAAAATTTCTTCATAATAATAAAGTATTATGTTCATCTAGATCTGAAAAAGGAATTAGGAAATAATTTTCATTGAAGGTTTAAAAAATTCAGAGTTTCTACAGAAATTGAAATCAGGCATTGTTAGTATTGGACAACGCCTGATCTCAATTCTTCCAACTTACATAAAACTTGAGATATTCCTCAAGTTTATGTAATCTTTGAAAAAATCATCATTCGTAAGAATATATATGAATCTCTTATTGTAAATATTACATTCCTTTGTTATTTACCAGTTTATTACAAATCTAATATCAAAAAATTAAATCAAAATGTTTAGTTTAAAACATATTTTATGTTTTATATGCAAAAGTTTTTGAAATATCTGTAAATAATAGCTTCCATTTAATAAACGTAATTCGTAATAGTATATGTATATTTCCTCAATTTTCTATACATTTGAAATGTATATACACGCAAATGTATAAGCATGCTTATGTATATACATGCAAAGTTATTTATGGACCTAACATTAATAATTTGAATATACACCCAATTATTTTTAAAATAAAAAATGAAAATATTTGTTTTTAGTATTGAAAGATTATAGTATTTTAATAAGTTCAGCAATCCTTCCGGTTAGAGTTTCAAGCAAATAATAAATGTAAATTATCTTTTTCGCTTAACATTTTATCTACTGATGGTACTTATAAATACCATTTAAATCTGGATTATATTTTCGTAATAAGACTATTTTTGCCGATGGTATTGTAAAAAAGATGGAGAATATAGCCCAAATAGCAAGAAGCTAATATAAACTAAAGTAGGAGTGAAAAATATTTAATTAACAATTAAACAAATTATGACATTTCTATTCATTAAAAATTTTCTCTCGGGTTCTATGGGATTATTTTATAAGAAAACTTAACTACTGGTGCAAAAATGAAATTGGAAAATTGATGGCAACATAATTCTGTAGATAAAGGGTTAAGGTCTTGTTAAATCACAGATACGTATTTAATCAGTGAAATAAAGCTGGGTTTGTGGCATGATAAGTAAATTGTTTTGGTATTATAAATATGAGGAATTCTCAATTTAATGTACCAAAAAATTTAATTTAAATAACTTCAAATTTAAACGCTGGTCTTAGCTTGCGATAAGTATCATTATCTAATAATATATATTGTTATATATATTATGATATGTGTATACTTATATATATTGTTATATTTTATATCATTTAAAAGTAACACTTAGTCAGATTCTTTCAATCACTCTATAAATATATGTAGGATATTCCACAGAACCATTTTAATTAACCAACATCTGCCTTCATCTTGTTTTGTCAACATTCGATGATATATGAAAAAGCAAGTGTTGTAAAGGTTAGATTATTTCCCAGAGGACCATTATTTTTAATTAGTTTTGCATTCCAGAACAACGCCACCTATCGGTCTTTCGAAAGTCTGTCCCAATTAACTTTGAAGCAGAGGCTCACTAACTTTCGTCCAGAGAAGACGCCTGTCTTCATGCGTCAGCGATTACCGCTAAATTCAGCGGCTACGCGGTAATGTGTTTTCAGTCATAATGTTTCCCCATCTCTAATGTCCTCCTAGAGGAAATAATCTAACTTTCTGATTATTAAATATCTCCATGTTTTAATTCTTTTTAATTTTTTCCCTGTAAATATTCCCCTTTAACTCTAAATAAATTCTTTTATTTTTTCTAAAGAAGTCTCTTCATCCTTCGTTTGTATTATTTTAATTTTGGTTTAGAAACTAACCCGTAAATATTAAAAAACCCCTAGACATCACGCCACTAAAATCCCGCTATCTGATGAGTCTAATTTTTTGGAAGATTTATTTAGACTCCCACATATATGCAACAATTGCAAAAGTGAAGTAAAATTCAGTGTACGCATCTATATAAATGAGCCGTAGTTAATCAAAATCTCATTTTTGAAAACAAAATTCTCACATGTATTTCATACAGAGATATCATACTTAATTTTCTTCACTTGTCTTCATATTTAATATCAAATGGCTCTACAAATTGAGAAATATTTAAAACCTTATACAGGGCTTTTACTTTTTATCAGTAACTATTAAATAATTTCTCTACCAAAGGTTTCAGTAATGGTGTCATTTCTCTTACCATTAATCCATTACAAAAAATCTATTCTGTAAATGACTTCTCTTTCGATATATAACCGTAATACAGATAACTTTTTTTCATGACTTTCATGCACACCATCCTATCTTAGTAACCTTAACACAAGATAAAAATAAAAGATCAAAATGAAATCTGCTATGTAAATTTCAATGCATGATGTCAGAACATCATTTCTTGAACATCCAAGCACCACGTGCTCGTGCAAGCTCAATTGTATATTTATTCATTTTAATTGTTTCATTGAATGAGTCACTTTAGTATTGCAAATGATTCAAAAAACCTTGTCTTAAAAAAATATCGCATTTCCTATTTATTTCATTTCATATAATCACGTGCTCAAAAGGCCATTTTTCTAGGTTTTATTTGCTGCAGTCATTAACTTTTTTTTAAAATCAGAGCTTTTGTAGATGCAATGGCAACGCGTTATTAAAAGCTGATTTTTTGAGATGCTCGTGTGGATAATAACATCTTTATTTTCAGCCTATGGAATTTTGCTGATGTCAAAAAATCCTTATCCCCAAAACAACATCATGTTCTTACATGATAATAATCCTTTTCTAAAATAATTTCAATCGTTGTTAGACCACTATTAGGCAATAGTGTTGTAACAACCATAGAGCATCCAATAAGAACTCTCATGAGGAGAAACGTGGGTTGTTTTATTTCCTGTCTACCGCCGATTTTCGCCGATGAGAACAACGGGTTTGTAAACAACTCGTCCCTGTACTGACAGGAGACTATTCAGGTCTCAGTATTGATGAAAACTCTTTTTTTTTTCTGTCTGTCTGTGAAAAGGTTTTGTCATCCGATACTCGACAAGGAAGTTCGTTTTAACAACAGCAGATCACTTAAGTTGCACTAATTAGGGAAGTTATTAATTGTATCAATTCAAATGATACTTGCTAGAAGGACTTAGAATTTTTAATCTGGACTGTTGAGTTAAAATTGAAATAGGCTAATTTTTTTTGTTTGAATGGATAAAGGGAATAGCTATAGATTAGGTTGAATATATTGAAAAAAGATCAGATCGTTTTTAATATTATAGCTATTTTTTACTTCTTTTAGTGAAAAATATGAATGAAATGTGTAGCAATATATGATGATTAATATAATAAACACATCAAAAGTATATTTAAATATCAAAGTGCAATAGACATTAATACCTTTAAATACATTTATATGAGACGGGATAGCATGTTTGGTAGTGCGTTGTATTCGTGTTCCTTTGGTTGCGAGTTCGAACCTCGTCGTTGACTCCCCGAGTCTGTGGTGGCTGGGGCTCGTTCAAATCTGTTATATTTAGAGTTATACCACTGGAGTATCTAGAGTAATCATCCATATCAAGAGTAATACCACAGGAGGTACTGGGTCGGATGTGATCCTTCTCTGTTGCAGAGCTAAATTACGATCTATGGATGAATGAATGAATGAAAATGCAGGAATGAAGCCCGACCCCTATAATGGACTGTGACGTGTGTGCAGCTAAGTCGTACTCTCGTCCCGAGTTGACGCAACTGAAAAAGAGATACGCTCATCGGTTTAAATCGCTGACAGGCCTGTCAGATGGCTTGAAAAAGTGCCATAAACAAAACCAACAAAGCGTTCTATAGAAATAAAGAGCGTAAATTTTTATCAGAGTTTAACTGAAATCAAGAAATTCTGTTCTATCTGTTAAATTACTAGAGATCTTCATAACGACAAAAAATATCTAGCACATAAAAGTTTTTTGAACATGTTTAGAACCTAAAATATAGAGTCAAATTGAAATATTAAATCAAATTTTCCAAATGGATTGACTGTCTTCCGATCTGTACTTTTGCATGTATATTAAGAGAATAACTCAGAAATGGAAGTTAAGGATATCCTGTATGTTATTTTGTCAAAACTTTACATCCATGGCAAATTTTTGATCCCTACGATAGATAGCAAGATTGATTCAGGCCAAGTATTTACATTTTGTAACTATTGTTCGCTAAGGGCATGCAAGGGACTTGAGGATCCATCGAAGGTTTATAATTTTAAGCAGATGGAAGGTAATAAGATAAGATTATATAAAGTTCCAATAATATCATTGTCGCTTGTTATCTTCAGTTAATAAACAATAACAGAAAACCGCATGATTAAATATTAGAGGCGAAAGGTAGAAACAAGTTGAATTTCACTGCATCAATAAAAATTATTGCCGGAAATTCGAAAGTATTTTTAAAAAATGTTATTATTTATAAACGAAAAGTTTTTGAATTTAGAAATATTGAAATAATTAGTTTTTGTGCGATCATATTTTTTTGGAGGGGATTACTGCGCAGAAACTGAAAATCCAGCTTAATTTATAAAATATCACTTTTAGGCTATAAATTATTTTTGAGCATTTATATGATTTTCAGATACTATTTATAATGGAAAAAGTTAAACATCTGTTTTGGATGTCACAAGTTAAATAAATTTTATGCACATTACATACTGTTATTAATAAATGAATTATTCAAACTAATTTTGAAGTGACGTTAAGCAGAATAAATTCTTTTCTGATTATTCTGGATTGTGGTAATGGGCTATCAAATCTATTTGCAATTCTAATTTCAATAATTTTAATTATTTTGATTGTACCAGTTCCTGTTAAGGGATTGCTTGAAGGTCACTTAATTTGTGACCTTCAATTGAATACTAATTTTTTTAGAAGTTTACATTTTGATTATTAATTTCTCATTCCAGTCGTGTATTTATAACAGGATCCCAAAGCTTTTAATAACGAACTAGTAAGAAATCAAATTATAAGTAATTGCTTGTTAATTGTAACTTTCTATCTGTTTTGTAACAGCTAAATAAAATTTATCAGTAGAATGAAATTAAATGTTTATATTAAATTTTTTAAAGAAATAAAATGGTTATCTTAAAAGATCATTAGAAAGTTTCGACAAATATGGGCCATTTATTTATTAAAGTCGAATGACAGTTACATAATTTGTATTCTACAATCTGTTGAAATACACACACTATATGATATTATGCATTTTGCATAATTTTTGTTCAGATTAATTACATTAATATTCTTTTTGAATCAAAAAGTTTTTTTATAACTTATTTGAAAACTCGTTCATTTATGGCAGTGAAATTTCATGTTTTAAAATTCTTTAAAAAATATACATAAAGAGCAAAAAAAATTGTAATAAAAGAAGATATAATTAATTTCATACTTTATAAGACAATATAAACTAATAATAGTTGGCATATATTATTAAAACCACATCACAAGATAAATATATAAAAATATCTGAAAAATTTCGGCATATTTTAGGGATTTTATCTTTCTCATCTTTTTATAGTTTGCTCAGAAAGAGGTATTTTTCAGGAAAAATCTTGGTACAAAAATTCTTGACATATTTCACATCCGAAATCTTACAGTAAAAAAGAGAGTTTTGTTTCCGATGCTATTTTCGTTCCTCTTTCACTTTATATGCCGGTCTCATATTTTTATGGAGGCAGGAAACAGAAGACTGCGAAATGTGAAACTTCAATCAGAAATAATAGAACAAAAAAAAATCATCACTTTCTTCTAAAACCTCAGCCGATTTGTTGCCACCGGTTCAGTATGTAAATAGAATTTGACACTTTTTAGTTTACTTAATTTAATCAAGATTTCCCCAAGAAAAGTTTCTTTTTTTCTTTTCTTTTTTTTTGTGGAAATGCCAGCAATTCGACGTCAACTCTGCATTTTTATATTCACTTACTTATTCTATTTGGTGTTTGAAGAAAACAGAGTTAAGACAAAACTTGAATTTATTAATAAATTTAACACCTGACTTGAAATTCCGTCTTATGGAAAACAAGAATTATGCTTTCTTTTTTAACTTTTTGGAAAACTGTAGCAAGAATCAAGCGTGTGAAATATAACAAAATGTCTGGAACTGTGAAATATTTTGTTTTACATCATAATACAATAAATTTTTTTGAAATTTAGGTTCTAAAAATATTTTGGATATAAGTATGAACACGAAATTCGGGATCCGAAACATATATTAACTGTTTTTTACATTCTTGTTTTGATGGCAAGAATATATATCTTTCGTTGTATGCATAAAAAGCGATGCTAAAATAATTGGCAGTTATATGATTTTTTCACTACTGTACCACGAAAATTGACAATAAACACTAACCTTTCCATCGAGCTTACAATAATTTACCATCTGTTTTTTAGGGGGGGGGCATATATTTATGATTATGATATATAAAGAGAGGTTATGATTATATTTCAACTTTGAAAGGGTTACAAAAGAAAACAAGTGGATCAAATATTATTAAACTGGGATATAGTTAAAAGAAAATCATAAAATCTTCTTTTCCGCTAAAAAATGTTAACCCTTTAACCGGTTTGCCCGTACGCCGTACGTGCATCGATTTACAGAATTTTGATAGATGTAAACAAAAAATAAATCATTCATAACAGTTATAATTCAATAGTAAAATGACTTCGAATACGTAGATAAGCCAAGTATTCCATGGATTTCCATTTGAATCAAAATAATAAAATATTCTCAAAATACAAGAGGTCATCTTATTAGATAGTAAGGAAAAATAAACTAGTGAAAGGGTTAAAAAAATCACCACCAGAGTAAAATAAGATATGGAAATATGTTTAATCTTTTCTGAAACATCTCAAAAATCCTTTTCATTGTGGCCTCCACCATTTTCTGAAATCAAGTTTAATCGCATTACTGCATTCTCAACATAAGCTCTTAGTATATTAAGAGGAATGGTACGCGAATGTCGTTGCATCTCATCTTCTAGTTCCTTCCAATTGCTGAGATTATCCTCATAAAGAGATTAGGCAAGATTATTATCATCATTATTTTTATCATGGTATCACCATTCTTATCATGAGATTATGATCATCATTATTATCATATCACCATTTTTATCATGAGATTATCATATTTATTATCACGATATCACCATTATTATCATGAGATTATGATCATCATTACTATCACGATATCACCATTTTTATCATGAGATTATTATCATTATTATCATGAGATTATTATCATTAATACCATGATAGTATTATCATCATTAATACCATAATATTATTATCATCATTATTATCATGAGATTATTATCATCATTAATACCATGATAATATTATCATCATTATTATCATTATAATCATGATATCACCATTATTATCATGATATCTCATTTTTGAGACAACACACATTGAATACGATTTTCAGAACATTTCAGGACCGATGAAGCATATTTTAAACCTACGTCTTCATGTCATATTTTGCATAACAATATTACATACAGCGCCACTTTTCTCTTAGTGGTGAATTTTTGAACTATTTTGGCGAAAAAAAATTCCCAAGTCCTTTTCTAAGTTATTACCAAGTTTGATAACCTTTGGTTCAGTAGTTCTTTTTATAACTATTTCAAAGTATAACTTTATTTATAACCATTCTGTGTATTAGTCACTTATAAAACAATTGCTATTATTTGGAACATTTTTATGCTGATTATTTGCTATTTTGATTCTGTACTCTAGGTTCTTCCGTTAATTTATTCATTGTTTACTATCTATCGATTGTTACATTTTATTTTCTCTTATTTTCTCTATTTTTCCCTTTTATTATAATTAATTTTGTTTTTAAACGTTATTTTGTTATTAAGATGAAATTCAGTTTATAAATTATTTATTTTAGTACTTTCATAACAATTTTTTGCTTAAAGTAAGCATTTTGTAAAGTATATAACATTTTGAATTAGAAATCTCTATTTTCTTTTGCTTAGTTAGAATTGGTCAACGAAAGCAGTTGTGCATGATGGTGGGGTAGATTTTGATTATGCTTAGTTTTTATTATTCATTTATTTATTTATTATTCCAAATAATTTATTTTGTTGTTAACTTAAATTAGGTTTCCACTTTAACCCCTTAACCGGTTTGCCCCTACGCCGTACGTGCATCGCTTTATCGGATTTTGATAGCTGTAAGCAAAACAAAAAATAAATCATTCATTACAATTATAATTCAATAGTAAAATGACTTCGAATACATAGATAAGCCAAGTATGCGATGGATTTCCATTCGAATCAAAATAAGAAAATATTCCCATAATAGAACGAATAATCTTATTAGATAGTAAGAAAAATAAACCAGTTAAGGGGTTATATATTGGCTATGCTGGTGTTCTTCGGAACTGTTAGGGATTAAAAGTAGTATAATTTAAGGATAGATCAATAAATTTATGGATTATCTCTTCATAAGTAAAAGAAGAAAAATATTGAAAGAAGCAAAAGAAATTATATCGTTGTTCAGAAAAAAATGAAACCTGCTATCCTAAATTTGAAGTTATCATATGAAATCTTTATTGGTAACAATCCGACAGTGGAAAAAACACATATTTCAGAACGACCCGTATTTGGCTATAACCAATATTTAGAAAAACGATGGTTTTTAACCATCTCAAAATCAATCAAATTATAATTTTTTTCCCTCGAGTCCAGAATTTTTTTTCTTTAAAAACCCCTTTAAGCTAGTTTGAAATAATTACGTGACTATCAGATTACGCATGCGGAGATATTTAGACAACGATGGTTTTATTTCATCTCAATCACGTTCCGGCTCCTAACATTTAACTCGAAGCCATTTTTTCAAGGAAATTTCGTTTAAATAGGTTTTAAATGATCAAATGACTATTATATTGCGCAATAGGCAACTTTTAGAAAGCGATACTTTTTTTTCAAATGTGAAAATGCTCCAAAACTGCTTTTGCCATCTAGAAAAATTGAAAATTAAAGTATTCATAACTTTCAATATCTCTCCGTTGGGTTTTGTGTCAATTACTATTTCCTTCTCTGTGCTTCTTTCGGGAAAAACTTCTTAAAAGCCTGCCATCTATTGGCCAGACAGGAGAATCGGGTACATGTCGGACATTAGCTATAAGGTGAAACTTTTTTTTGGAAATAAATCAAAATATTGTGGCAAACATTTTTTAATCATTTTTTCATAATAGCAAAAAGTGAAAAAATGAGGCCTCAAAAGCAATAAATCAATTTTCTGGCTTTGTGGTTTGAGCCACAAAATGATTTCAAAACCCAAAATCAAAATAAAAAGATTAAAATGAAATCTCCTATGCATATTTCAATGTATCATGTGAAAACACAATTTCCTGCATTTACTGTTTAAAAATATATCACATTTCATATTTATGTCATTTCATATAATCACATGCTCAAGATATTTTTAAAGTTTTTTTTTTTGCTGTGGTCATTAACTTATTTTTTTAAAATCAGAGCTTCTGTAAATACAATGACAACACGTTATTAAAAGCTGATTTTTTTTAGATGTTCGTACAGATAAAAATTGTACAAATAAATATTTTTCACCTACGGATTTTCGTTGATACCGAAAACCTCACCCCCAAAACAAAATCATATTCAGACATAAGATCACATTCCCATTTGATAAAAAAAGCAAATTATTATCCTTTAGTAGTTTTCTAAAAATATTTACTAAATAAATTATAACTTTTTTGATAAATAAATTAAAAACAATTGCTTCAGTTGCCATCTATCAAAATTAGTACCGATTCCACAAAATATTTTAAGTTTCAGCATCTGCGTAGATGTTCGAAAGAAATAATCAGATTGTCCTACTGTTTTATATAATTGATTCAACAATGCAGTGACATCAACATTATTTTCCTCTTAAACAACTGCCTCGAGGAGAACGTTTTTTCGCCAGATAATCCTCTCTAGAATTCCACTCGAGCACACCCAGTCATTGTCTTATTGGAGCAGACCCTTCTCTGCTCTCAGCCAATATTTATGCTGTCAACGGGAAGAAATCTGTCCGAGCAGAGTCTTTGTTACTGGGCCGTTATGTGCAGAGTGCTTCGCGAATAAAATCTTGAACCTAGGTAGGATTTCTTTCCATTTTTTTCTTCTTGAAGAAACGTGTCAAGATCATCCGAGATCACAGGTCCAGAATAATGGGGAAGCATGAGAAATGCTGAGCATTGAAAATATTTTATTTGTCTATTAAGCAGTCTTGAAAAAAAAATTTTTTTTAGTTAGTATTGCTAGTAGTATAACCTAGATTCTCTTACAAGAAATATCTTCAATGAATTAATCTGCCTTATCTTTCTTTAACCCTTTGCAGTTCGAAAATAATTGGATGCAAAATTATTCACCTAATAAATGATTTGTTTATTGCTATGAAGAATAAATATACATAATTCTTTTAAGTCGAATTTCTTTGAAAAATTAATCAACATCTCTTAACCATTATGTAGACGTTTTTAACAATTAAATTTAAAAAAAGGCCGGCTTGCTGGCGCAGAGGTAGCGCGTCTTCCTCGTGTTCTGGAAGTCCCGGGTTCGAGTCCCGGTTCGGGCATGGTTGTTATTCTGTGTGCTATCTGTGAGATGTGTGAATGTGCCCCCCTGTAAAGAGGGGCTGTGCAAACGAATGTGGTGAGTGGGTAGCAAAGTCGTACTCTTGGCCCTATTTGGAGCTACTCAAATACAAGAGACGCTTCATTCGGCTTAAATCTGCTGCTGGGTTCAGCAGCGAGCATGTCCATGGCAAGTGCCATTTGACACAACAACAAATTTTAAAAATAAACAAATAAAACGACAAAATGATGCACAGTCTTGAATGTCGAGTCACACTCGACATCGGACCGCAAAGGGTGAAAGGCTTTTTTAATATAATGCAAGAATTGTAAAACTTCATTTCCTAATGTGTAATTAACAGATGTATCGTTTGAAGCGTAAATAACAGATATAATTTTCGTTGAAATGCAACATATTTTATACACATAATGATATCTTAAAATCTAATTTAATTCTTAGCTAAATTCCTAATTTCTATATTTTAATTCAGAAAATTTTAACTTTATTCTAAAATTGTCTCTTATTTCTTGATTTAGTTAAATTTTTTTATTTAACTAATTTTACAGGCTCTATAAAACTGTTCACTTCAGTAGATTCTAAAGATCTGAGTAGAGGGTTAAAAATCTCTAATTTCTATCACATTCCTTTAAAGATACCTAAAATTCCCTATATGAAATGGACAAGTGTTAAAGAAATCCCTATCAAAATTTTAATATAAAATCACTGAGAGGAAATTTCAGTCCACTTCGCTCTTGTGCAGTGCTGTTGATTGTCGTCTAAATTATATCCAAGCAAGAAGTGAATGGTATAGAATAAAAACTCAAAATTGTCTTCTACATTTTCGGCCAAGCTAATGCTTAATATTATATTATATTATATTATATATACAGGGTGTTACCTAATTCGACTGACAAATTCAGAGATGTGAGAGTGTGATGACCAAGAGGATTAAAAATCAACGCACAACATGGAGTCCAAAACGGCGTTTAGTAGGTTAAAATCGCAACATTCTAGAAACTTGCATCATTCATTAACCCTCACAATCATAGGACCATTCTCTTTGCCAAGATCATTATTTTTTCCATGACTTCACTGAATATAAGTAATTTATTTTCACTGAATGAGCTTTACCAGTAATTCTACGTTTTTTGGTAATTTTTTCATCTCCTTAATGCCTGCTACTATACGCTCTGAATTTATGTTTAGAATTTGACAACACTCTTTGCAAATATCGATGCCTATATTGCAGAGATGTTTTCTGGTGGCCAATTTAGCTTTTCTTGAATATCTAAAAAACACCACAGTTTTCATACTACATGCTTATATCAAAATTAAAGACTATAAAAGTCCTTACATTTTCAACTTTTTATTTGTCCCCAAGTTTAATATTTGTGGAGAGAGATCAAGGCTCTAAACTACCTTTTCATTTTCGATAAATTATGACCATCGTGTTGACGTTACCTATACGATAAAAAAAACTTTTAAGAATGTGCTATTACTTTAAAAATGATCATTTGTTATTATTTTAATTAAATTTTTCAGAATTCTTATATTTTTGCTATTTAACTGCTAAACGTTGTTAGAAACGCTATTTTGTATGTTGTTTTTAATCTTATAAATGCCTTTCTCTGAATTTTTTGATCGAATTCGGCAACGTCTTGTTTTTATAGTAAAATTTCCTTTGAAAGAAGTATTTTTTTACATTTGCTTCTTGAAAACATTTAAAAATTTAGCATACATTCTTTTTCCTGAAATAAAATAAGGAATATATATTCGTATACATTCATTTTCAATATATTTATTTCAGTTATGGTTTAGATATTTGTCAGTCGGTTTCATTTATTACAGTTTAACCCCTTAACCGGTTTACCCGTAAGCCGTACGTGCATCGATTTATCGATTGATAATTTTAAACAAAAAATAAATTATTCATAACAATTATAATTCAATGGTAAAATGACTTCGAATACGTAGATAAGCCAAGTATTCCATGGATTTCCATTTGAATCAAAGTAAGAAAATATTCCCAAAATAGGTATCATCTTATTAGATAATAAGGAAAATAAACCGGGTAAGGGGTTAAGAATTTTGTCAATAACGCATTATATAAAATGTAAATTTTTTTCCAATAAATATTTTTAAATTCCAAGAAATTTAAAACATTGAGAGTGTAATACCTTCGACAAATATATTGTTCCTCATTATGTTATGTTTGTCGAGGTAAAGAATGAATTGAGCTCACAAACTTGCAACATAGCTAAAATAATTTTCACTGAAATGGTATTAAGCGAAAAATTATGAGATATTAGCATTCAAACGCAAAATATAGGATACATATAATTTTATGAATGTTGATAATGATATAACCACGTCCAACCTCATTTTATAAGAAAGTATTTGACGAGTTTATATTAGTGCATAAAGTCATACATACATTGAACGAAACCTGGTCTATTTTGTAAACATACCAACCTACTTTTTAAAAGAAAAAATAATTAAAATAACTCTATTACACAAATATTTTTATTTTTAATAAAATATTAAATTAATTCTATTACACAAATATTTCAAATAATTCTTAAACACAAAAGTTTAAAATAATTCTATTACAGAAATATTTCATTTTCAATTACATTACAGTTTATATTTGTAATGTTAACAAAAAATATCCACACCAATGGAAAATGCAAGATTTGTAGCCAATAGCATTTACATTCAATACCAGTTAGCAATATAATAACTTAAAACTACTTAAACTTTTATTTTAAAAAATCAGTTGTTTTAAGATATTATATTGGTTAATTTTGATATTTCGTACTCAATTTCGTACTTCAAGTTTAATCCCAACTTTTGTTCCAAAAGGTTTAGAATAAGTAATAAAAATTCAAGCGGTTTCGAACAAATTTGGAGCGCCTGGAACATTTTTTCATTAACTTTAATTATCGTTAATATTATATAATTTTTGTCCCCAGTAACTCATAAATAAATTAATATAGTGCTTTAAAGTTTTGTGTGTCTTCTCCTATTGTGTTACTCTTAATACCTGTAAAATTTGAAATTGCAAAGGTGAAAATTGCAAGAAGTCATTTTAGAGGTCCCTGGTCACCTTAAAAGTTACACCAAAAATTTTTATATAATGATTATCAAAGTTCGGGCAGTTATATAAAGTTTCACCACTAAAGCTTACTTTAAAAAATCGTAGCCAGATAACAATATGAATCGTTGAAAAGGATTTATATTTCCCGTCTTCCAGATTAATATCTCAGCCGATTTTATTAATTGAGCTTAGCTAATTGAATTTGAGCACTTACTCTCTGGACTGAATAAAACATCTTTCAAGAAAGAAAAATTAATTTTCATAACCCGATATAATTCAATTAACTGCGAAAACGGATTAAGTGTAAGTGTATCAGACGATATTCAGAAGAATTTTTTTAATTCTATTTTTATCAGTAATTAAGAGAAAGCTCAGAATAAATATATTAGTGCTCTATTTACAGAGGATGAATTATAACTTTTGTTGGAGAAACAGGAAGTATCCATAGAGAATTCCCAGCTGAAGTGTTTGCTAAGCACTTCAAAGGTTTCTTAGGTTGGAGCTTTGAAGGGTTTGGTGCTCTAGACCCAGGGCAATAACCTCCACGTCACTATAGATTCTCACAAGTTTTTTTTTGTTATGAATCAGAATCTCTAATCTTAAACACGAAAAGTTGCTAATTTCGAAGTTAAAGATAAGCATATGCTTCCAGTTGGTAAGATGTTTTAAAAAATGTAAAGAATTATATTTTGAATGAATAAATTTAGTTCTGGAAAAATTTACGAAAGTTAATTTGTATACTATCATTTTCTTCTATCAGTCAGCTTTCGTAAAATAATATTAACGAGTTAACAAATTTATTACAATTTATTTAAATATTTTTGCAATAATCAGAGATATTCAAAGGTAAGTTTATTGTTTTAGGTCGAATAAAATCATTTGCTTGATCAAAGTATCCGCTGATTGCTAGATTTTTGCTGAACATTCGTTAATTGATATGTTTAAAAATCGTCTATGGAAAAGATATTCAAAGTTTAAGAAGATATCCAGTAACCCAGTAATCCAGATTTAGTATGAAGATATTCTTAAGTGCTATTTCAAGAATTGCTATTGTAACAAATAAATTCAAAAAATATAAAATCGAAAAATAAAATATAAAATCAAAATATAAAATATAAAAATAAAATATAAAATATAAGATCAAAATATAAAATATAAGATCAAAATATAAAATATAAAATTAAAATATATAATATAAGATAACGAGATACACTAGTACCAGATAAACGAATGTGTATTTTGGACATCTTTCCATCTATCTGTAAATAAAATGGGACGCAGAGTTTAAATTGTAGGAAATCTAAGAATTGTAGGATTGTTAGTGTACTTTAAATCTGTAGGAACCAAAAATGTTCCAGCTTCCTAGGTCCTGAATTAAGGTGCCTGTTCAGAAGTTATCCTCATCATCTGATGGGTATTTAAAATTAAGTGGCCTGTTCCAAAATATCCTAAATGCTTCCTGAAAACGGACAGTTGGCGTTTTGATCCATACTAAAAATCTTGTACGTATCTCTCCTATCTCGTAAGCTATTGTGCGTATCCCTCAATCTAGGGTAAAATAGTTTTTCTTTTTCAGAATCTGAATGATAACGAAATTTTTTCTCCTTCACCCCTTTTTGATTTTATTTTCTATCTTCTAGACTTAAACCTTTATTTCTTGTGATTTTTTATCATTATTTTTCTTTCTTTATTAATTACGACATTTTTTCATTTTTTTCAAGGCATTTTTTCCAGATAGGTTCATTAAAAAATAATTTTATTTGATTAATTGAATTTTTGTTGATCTGTTTCCGAGAATCATACGTTTAATTTAATCACTGAGTAATTTATTGCGATTGTAGATTTAATAGTTTATATATATAGCTGAAGTTAGTTTATTTATTTAGCTTTTAGAGATATTCAGAAATAAGTAACTAAAATCAAAATATACTCAACATATATTATATATTATATTATACAAACATACATATATATAATGTTGAGCATATTTTGATTTTAGGTGCTTATTTCTAAATCTCTCTCTCTCTATCTCTGTGTGTGTGTGTGTGTGTGTGCGTGCATGCGTGTTAGTGTATCGAATTAGTAAGAACTGTCTTGTAAAATTAAAACTTTAATATTAAAAAGAAAGAATTTAGGTTAATTCGATGCCCATTGTTTCTTACAAAATTGAACATGATTTTAAAATCGAAAGTGTTAATAAAATTATCTAATGAGTTTTGTCAAATGTTCGAAATGTGGAATAAATAAAAAAAAGCTGTAAAAAATATAGATGCAGTGATATATTCTAGCTTTGATATACAATAAAATAATTCCTTCATTTACGTTAAAAAATGCTACATTAAAAGAAAATTTTTTACAATAAGAAAATTGCAATTTCTTCGAGAAATATTCCATTCACTTTCTTAGATTTCGAAATTGTCTTTAGCTTAGATGTAATTTCCATAAACTCCACTCTTATTATTTTGGAAGAGACGCACCATAAAAAAAAGAAACAAAACGGACTTTCCAGAAGAAGCAAATAAATACCGAAAATGTCTTCTTTGATTTGTTTTCAAGAGTTGTTTCAGACATGTTAGTCAATTGAACGGATACGTCTGATGAAAGAATAAGGACAGAAAAAAAAGTTAGATCCCCGACCTCGTAAAGAAAGGGTTTCTTTCGGTGTTACTTCAGTATTTTCCTGCAGATGTAGCCTTAGATTTTCCGAACGGAAAGCGGTCGTTTCCGATAGGACACTGAGAAGTCTGTAAGGATTTTTTTATCATGTCAGAACATGTTTTTGGGATGAGGTTTTTAGTATCAACAAAATTCAGTAGGCGAAAAATAAAAATTTTATTACCTACACGAGCATCTTAAAAAAATCAGCTGTTAATAACGCGTTGTCATTGCATTACAGAATCTCTGATTTAAAAAAAGTTAATTACTGCATCAAATAAAACATAGAAAAATGTAATTTTGCGCACGTGATTATATGAATAAAATAAATAGGAAATGTTATATTTTTTAAACAATAATTCTCGGAACGTTTGCAATACTAAAGTTACTGATTCAATGAAACAATTAAAATAAATAATGAATATATAATTTAACTTGCACGAGCACGCGGTGCATGGTCGTTCAAAAAGTTATTTTCTGACATGATACATTGAAATATGCATAGTAGATTTCATTTTAATCTTTATATTATTTTGTAGTCACAATGTTATTTTTGCATTATTGAACCTAAGAAAATTTACAAATAATGTTCTAAACTAAAAAATACTGTTAATTAACCATTATTTACAGGTAGAACTAAAAAGTAGCATTTAAATCAGGCTGATATCTTCTAGTGTTTTTTTTTCTGACAGTATTCAAAAGAACATAGCGAATGCAATCCAAATAAAGAGCAAGTAGTTACTGTAAACTAAAAGTAGAATTAAAAAATGTTTACTTTTTAATTAAATTAAATTACATGCTTGAATAATTAATTTTTTTAGTTATATTGCCTCCTTCAGAGAGAAAAAAAATAGCTATTAGTGCAAAAATAAAATTGTGAAATTATTACAATATTTCTGTAAATTTAGGATTAAAGCAATATTTTAATAAAAAAAAATTACATTTTACATATTGTGATATATATTTTTTAAGTGACCGTAGGGACTTTACACCTTTAATTTTTTGAAGTTTTTAATTTCATTTGACAACCAATTCCCAAAATTTTGAAAATATTTGAAATTCTGATAATTTTCAGTCAGTCAGAAAATTAGTTTTATATTGCACGCGTGTATACGTTAACTATTTTAAAATATGTATGGGCAAACACGTAAAGGTCACTGCCGACTTTCACTTAGAAACGTTTGCTTCAAGTTCATTTTTCTCAATACTACATATTCAGAGCTTACGCATTGGATTAAACAAAAACGATTCATCGTATCGGAATGAAATTTCCAAAGTATTCTTATCCCCAAATAATCTAGAAAATCCAAGCCTATGGTATACCTGTTCAGTGCTTGTTAGTATGTAAATTTTTTATCAATTTTTAACAGCATAAAAAGCAAAATAACTCCAGTAAATATATTTAAAAAAATTATGACTTTTCATGATTGTCTTCTTTGGGAATAAATTGATGTAACGTTTGTTAACATAAGCATTAAAAAAATAAAAATATCTTCATAACGATTTTTTTTTAAATTCTTAGATATATGTTCGTGCAGACATTCATTAAAACTTTTAAAATTTACTTGCAAATCTTTAAAAATATCCGAAAAAATATAAAAGAATCTAATTCTGAAATACGAGAAATCACATTCGTGTAAATATATAATTACCTCTATACAAATGCTTAAGTTTTAAAAAGGTACATATATCTTATATTGACCCATTTGCATTATTTCTGAAATCTGTATTATACTAATGATAAACTTCAAATGGAACCACCATTTCAAATATAAATTCTACGCTTAACTATAACAGGGCCTAGTGAAAGAAATATTTCTTTTTTACTAAGCAAAATTTGGTCTATTTTCGAAATTTTACTGAAATTTTTGAAAATAGAAATTTTGCTTAATAAAAAGAAATATTTTATTAACATTTATAGAATTAGAAATTCCTGTAAAATGCAAGTTGTATTTCTTGAAAGAAGGATGCAAAAGAAGGAAACAAAACTTCCGTCGGATGTACAAAAAAGCAAATGAATACCTAGAAAGGGATGTTTCTAGGAGGTCTTTTGGGGGTATCATGAAACAAAATTGATGACCATGATGAAAGAATAGGATTGGATAAACGTCAGTTCCCTGACCTCGTAAGGAAAGGGCTTCTTCCTCCGTTAATGTGCATCCTTTCTCAGAAATCCATCACTTTTATTTTCAGCATAAAAGGAGACGGCCTTCAGACTAGACTCACTGAAGACTGAAATGTTCTAGACATTCTTTATGCAGGAATGAATTAACTAGATTTAAAATACTATTAAGATACTATTATACTATTATTATTGAGATGCTAAAATACTACTACTAATTTAAAATACTAGTCTTAAATTTGAAATCTGTTATGCTATCTGAATACTATTCTTAAAAATTTGAAATCTGTTAATGTGCAGATTACCTAACCAATCTGCATATTAAATTATTTGTTCCATTAAAGCGTAAAATCAAGAGTTTTCCGTTTTAAAATAGGTAATGTGCACATTAGCGGCTTCCGTATAGTTAAAGTTCAAAAATTTGATTGACGGAGCAATAAATCATTGTTCTTAGTAAAACTGTAGCTTCAGACTTATAAGCCAGATAATATCCTTCGAGCTGAAGGGTCCCTTTTGCTTGATCGATATATTACTCGGCTATAGGCCCAAACGTCGCAGGTTCATACCGCGACCTTCAATCGCTACAAAACAAAGAATAGGCTTGGGTCTTTGATAGGAGTACGGGTATTTGAAAACAATTGTTTGGGAGATTTGCGCTATAAACAAGTGTAATTTTATCATGTTTCTCAAATTAATTTCCTTAATATTAATAGTATGTTAAGCCGTTTGATTCTTTGTAGTTTGGTTTTCAATTGATTGATAATAGATTCGATCAACCAATTTGTTTGCTTGTTGTATCAACATGTTTAATTAAATATAGAAAATATTTCCTTAATTGAAATAACATGTTAAACCACTTGATTCTTTGTATTGAAGTTTTTCAACTGATTACTGATTGATTCTATCAACCAATGTGTTGAATGTTCGATGGCGTTATCTTGATTCTTTAGCTATCACGAACTAGGCTGTAAAAATTAAATGTGAGAATACAGAGACATTGCTGTCATCTCAGTGAAGATCTTACTGTCAATTTAATTAAGGTCTAGTAGGTAATGTGCGGGCCGGGATCGCCTGGTTGGTAGAGCGTTGGACTCGTACTCTTTGGTTACGGGTTCGAAGCTCACTTGCAAAAGATTCCCCGAGTGAATGGTGACTGGCACTCGTTAAATCTGTTCGTGGTCGCAAAGTACTCCATGGCAAGAGTAATACCACTGGGGGTAATGGGTCAGAGGTGATCGTTCTCTGTTTCAGGTCTAAATTACGATCTGAGATGAACGAATGAATTTGCATGAATGAAGTCCGCCCCCTAAAAAGGGTTGTGACGTGTGAGTAGCTAAATCGTACTCTTGGCCCTAGATGGCTCTACTTGTAAAACAAAGAGACGCATTTCTTTGGCTTAAAATTTGCTGATCGTATCAGCGGGGGGTTGCCCAAGGCAAGTGTCATTAGTCACAACACAACAGGATTCTTTACATGATGAACAACAACATGAACAATTAACATGATTCTTTAAATATAGAGAAATATTTCCTTAATTTAAATGACATGCTAAACCGTTTGATTCTTTGTATTGAAGTTTTTCACCTGATTAATGATTGATTCTATCAACCAATGTGTTGATTGTTCGATTGCATTATCTTGATTCTTTAACTATCACAAAATAAGCTGCAAAAATTAAATGTAAGAATACAGAAACATCGCTATTTCAGTTAAGATCATATTGTCAATTTAATTAAGGCCTAGTAAGTAATATGCAGAGTAATTAGAAAATTATTAGGTTACCGAAGTAATTTGAGAAATAAAATAGCTTTCAGCACTTTTACGGATTGCATTAGTTTATATGCAGATTAACTAGCTAATCTGCATATTAAAAGATTTCTAAAAATTTGAAAATTATCTATATATTATCGATAAACTGAGGAAGTTATACATTTATATGATTGTATAAATTAAATATAAATAAAATTGTACAAATTCAAAGAATTGAAAAGTTCTCCAAAATAGGATACATTTATAAATGAAAGGAAGTGCTAAAACTAACCGCTTAGTTTTTTTGTGAGCTTTATTTTATACTTATATGGAATTTTTCCTGTCGTATTTACATCACTCGGAGCGTTTCAAGGTCTTCCGCAGTTAAAATAAAGTTATCAAGTTAGCTGAATGTTAAACATGCGTAAATATCTAAAATAATTTTTCTACTAAATATTTAAAAAAAAGTTAACAATGGCGAGCGACAAGTAGATGCCAAATCTATAGAAAATTGTGGGATAACGATTATATATCTTTTGTTGTTGTTTCTTATGCAGCCCGTTGACAAATCATCAATTTTTTTAAGCCGAGAGATACGCTATTGTAGCGCCATCTAGGTCCAAGAGTACGTCTTAACTACTCACGCGTCGCCTCATATTTACTTGCACACCTTTTTACGTGGAGGACACATTCACAAACCTCACAGATAGAATACAGAAGAACAATCAAGCCAGAACTGGGATGCCCAGATCACAAGAAAAACGAGCAACCCTATATGCCAGGACTCTGGCCGATTTTATACATATTTACTGATGTTTATTGTAATTTTAAAGAAATCAAGAACGCATTCTTAATTTGTTGAGAATATAACTTAAACATGCGAAGTAAGGAAATAAAGAGTTAACAACATAATAATTGCTTAATTTAAAGCAAATGATAGTATAGCATGTGAGTAGCTTGAACGTATGATGTAATAGGCATAATTTAAAGCTAAAACTATTTGCAAATGATTTTTTTTTTGATAAACTCGAAAATGTAGTTTATAAGTTTATTTGTTTATAATAAAAATTATATTAAACATAGTTTATAAGTTTATTGTATTATTTACTGGTTCAAGGACGATCTTTGGCCAAACTGCGCCAAGTGCATGATTTAGACACCGGGAAAAATAAAAAATAATAAGATAATGATACATTTAGGACACTGCTGCAAAAATGAATATTTAAACTTTTAAAAATTTTGAGGCAAAAAAGTGAATAAAGGTTTAAAAGAGAAATATGTTGGCACCAAGCAAAAAGTAAAAAAAAAGCAAACAAAATAAAAGATGTTAAATTCATGCAAGATACCTAAAAGTCTTTCAGAAATTAAGTACATGGATTAAGAAATAAATTTCTCTGAATTTTAATTGAAAATAAACTTTTATAATAATGAAATTAGATCAGGACTAGTTTGCGGAAGACAATCAACATAGAAACCACATATGAATGGAACTAACTTTAAATCCAGTATTTAAAACAGGAGGGACTGTTCATGTGGATCGTATTTCATGTGTTTAGGTTATTGTTCTCGTTTTAGGGTGCTCAGGTGCTCTAAATATCCACCTAAGGATCAGATTACCATCAAAGCAATTAATAGATTGAATCTTCATACTAGAATTCGGACCGAAACAGATTCTGAGCAAAGGACTGAGCATGGTAGTTGAAAAGATTAGCTTCTGGAGAAGAAATTAAATTTTAGTCCTTTCAGATAGAAGCAATAGACCCGCTTATCTGTTTATGGTTAAGGTATGTTTAGCTTAAGCGAATATGCAGCCCACTCTTAGGATACTCTGAGCCAGGGAATTCATCAGAATCTCCAGGTCAAACTTCAATGCTATTATCTGTTTATGGTTAAGGTATGTTTAGCCTAAGCGAATATGCAGCCCACTCTTAGGATACTCTAAGCCAGGGAATTCATCAGTATCTCCTGGTTAAACTTCAATGCTTTTCCTTTGTATATTTCATATTGAAATCAAAAATATATAAAAAAAATCGAAATAAGAATTTAGTGGTTTAGTTAAATTATGAAAAATACTTTCAAATAAATTAAACAGAAAACGTGGTGATTATTTTGGCAAGTAGTTTGCTGTGTTTAATGATTCAGGTGAATAGCTGGTTCATATATATATAGCTTTCAAACGATAAACAATTCAATATTATTTTATATATAGACATACATTATGAAAAACACTTAAATTATTTGTTGAAAGCCAACAGTACAGTCGCGGCTGAAATCATGGCAGAAGACAGGTTGAAATTTTAAGTTCGTTTTATTCCACCACGGTAAGCAGGCACTATGTACAAGCAAAATAGAGGAACACAACACAGAACGGCGCGAAACGGAATGAGGAATAAGGTGATTAAATTTTTATTCCTCTGAATCCATACCTTCAAATTTTAAGAGGGATCTTTGACACATGCCCATTAAGATTTTAAGAGGGATATTTGACAAATTAAGAGGGATCTTGATCACATGTACATCTCGTTCAAGGGAATCCTACAGATTTTTTAAGGGCTTTTGCTAAAGCTTGCTAATTTCTGTCCCTACTCTTGGAGTGTGGGGAAGTAGCCAGTTTTTAGCTGATTCAGCAATTTTACAAAGCTTCTGTTAAATTAATTAACTAGAACAAGGGGAATGCATCAGGAAATAAGAGAATATTTTAGAATGAAGTTAATATGGTTAATTTAAATTGAAAATTAAGAGATGAATTTAAATTGATAATTTAAAACATCGTTACATATTATATAACGAGATTTTGATTCATATATTATTATCTAGCTATTTTCATATGATTGAATTTACGAAATAACTTCTTCGTAATTTACAAAACGCATGATTTTATCTTAAAAAGAGATAATAGTCAAGTCCTTTCAAATGCCTATTTCTTGTTCGGCAATTCTATGAAGTACAACTTTAAAATACAAGAAAACACATGAGAAAAAGTACTTTTATATCTCCTTGTAAATCCTTGAAAAGCTTCAAAAAGAGATATAAATAAATCCGTGTTGAAACCTTTAATGTCAGGATGATATACACATCGAAATAACAATCCTTTGAAATAGAATTCCTTCTCTGAAGTTCAAATAAGCCGAAAGAAAACAAGAATACCTTTATATTGAGTGAACATTGAAGTTAGTTTAGGAAATTTTCAAGTAGGATCTCACAGATCTCGAAATTGTTAATAATTCAAGTTTAAAAATTACTCTAAAAGTAGAGGTATATATATATCTATATATTTACTGCGAGATATATCGTAAAACACAAAAACAAAATTTTCTTTGTAAGCTCTGTGAAGGAGCAAATGGGAACTGATAAGGATTTTTCAGGTATATTTTTCCAATTTTGAAGTTTCGTGTCCAACTATGGTGAAAAAAGTGAGAATTGAATAAATATTTCTTCATTGTTGCTATAAAGATTGCCTTTGTCACAATTGCCGCTTTTTTTCAGTTCTATACTATTAGTATCTATCTATCTATCTATCTATCTATTGTTAGTAAAAAGTTTTTTATTAATCCATACAAGTTCAAATACATTTTTAAAAACTTGTAGTGGATGACACTTGACGTTAATACAGTTTTTTCAAATACTAATTCATTCATTAAATTAAATTAATTTTTAATACTTTAAATAAAGATTTAACAGTTTGCAACGGAAATTGAGATCAACAAGCAGTAGCTCAATCGTTAAAATGAAAGGATTTTAGTGTTTAACACGTGAAGGTGAAGAATGTGAGTTCATTTCTTGCGAAAATGAATAACCTTTTGATAAATTATTTATGTTAATTGCAATTATTTAAAAAATATCTAAAATAAGTTTTTTGGTGATCTAAGTGGGAACATAATTTTTTTATATTAATTACTTTTAAAATTGGAAAGCAACGATTTTTGAGACTGAGTATAAAAGTCGGCAAAATTGATATTTTCAAACCAAGTTGTAAATTGAATTATATATTTATAATACTGTTCATTATATATATTATATAGTTTGCCAAATATATATGCAAATTTATTATCGATTGAATAATAATACTGAAATATAAGTTGATAGTCAAATTTCAGACATGATTTACTTATAAAGGAAAAAAATATTTAAGCTCAATTGAACTTTAAAAGGTATTTTCACACATTGTATTTTAAATCCTAAATGGTATTAGAAATTTAATATTTGGGTCAGTCGGAGATTTCGAGCCTTACGCAGCTCCCCACCCCCCTAAAAATGTAAGATGGGTTAGCAATAAACAAGACTTGTCATCTGAAATCAAATAAAATCTACAATCAATTATGATAAGATGAGAATAATATAAAATTCGACAATAAAGACAAAGAAAAATGGGTTATGTTTAATAGAAAGTAACAGTTTAATGTTTTATACGTGCAAACTATTACCTGGGAAGTTCTTGAGTTTTTGCATCTTAATTTTTATTTTTTCTTGTTAATATAGTTCAGAATATATATTTTCTTGTTAACACTTTGCTGACCGGTGACAGGTTAACTCTTTTCATGTCTTTTCATGTCCAAACGTTGTTGGCTGGTGACGAGTCATTGCACTTGCATTATCTGTTTCAATTTATAACACCGAGGGCGATATATAACATTGCTAAAACTTGGCGTATTGTGTTTAGTCTTGTCCGCTCTATAACAGAAAAAATTACTTTTCCTAGTATTTACATTTTTATTAGAAATTTAGTAAAATTCCAAAAATTTCAACCATGACGGAACGTATCGGTGAAGAACTTTTTGATGTTCCAATTCAACAAAATTCATTGGAGTATTTTTAGAACGATTTACTTTCATATTCAATTACAAAAAAGTAGCCGGTGACATGACATAGTTTCTGTGTAAAATTGCCGCTCACCAAAGTATTAATATAGTTTAGAATATATATAGTGATGGAAGTGGATTAAAGTTATAAGTATTATTTTACTTAGAGCTACTAACATTGTTGTAAACTAGTATCTTTTACGATAAAAGGTACTCTATGGTATATTTGGTAAAATTTTAAAAGTATTCATAGAAACGAAGGTATTTTTTTTAAATCAAAGATATAAGGAAAAACTTTAATGTGTCTAAAAGGATCCAGTAGAATCTCGAATTATAATTCTACTTATTAACACCATTCCTCAATTTTTCCATTGTGTCATTTATTTTGACAGTAATGCTTTAATAAGCATTTTGAATTTACAGCTGAAATAAAACTGAATACACTTATTAGTTTATATTGACATCTAATTTTAAAGCCAAACTAGGGATATTTTGGAATGGTTCTTGTAGTTTTTAACCATGGCTTGATGATGAGAAAGACATGCGAGATGGCATACGCTTTCCCAAACCAACGAGAGGACATTTGGCTCCGATGAATGCAGCATGTAGATTCACTGACACTTACCGGAGGATTATTCGATTGAAACTGCTTTCAAATCAGGAAACCTTCAACTACGAAGGCAAAACCTTAACACTTGGGTGACCGGCAATTTTACACAGAAGCTAAGTCATGTCACCGGCTACTTTTTTGTAATTGAATATGAAAGTAAAACGTTCTAAAAAAACTCCAATGAATTTTTTTGAATTGGATCATCAAAAAGTTCTTCTTCGCCGATACGTTCCGTCATGGTTGAAATTTTTGGAATTTTACTAAAATTCTAATAAAAATGTAAATACTAGGAAAAGTAATTTTTCTCTTATAGAGCGGACAAGACTAAACACGATACGCCAAGTTTTTGCAATGTTCTATATCGCCCTCGGTGTTATAAATTGAAACAGATGATGCAAGTGCAATGACGAGTTAACTCGTGACCGGTCAACAACGCTTGGACATGAAAAGACGAGTTAACTCGTCACTGGTCAGCAAAGTGTTAACATCAGGGTCTAAGTAAAATTAGAGATTATCAATGAAGACAAAATAAAAGTTATATTTTTAGCATTCATAGAAAACTGAAATATCTGTATTTAAAAAACTATGAAGCAATTTAATGAAAAATGTGCATGAAACTAAATTTTTTAATAAAAAAGATTAGAAATGAATGCGTTTGGAAAAATTCATTCAAATTTTCATATCAAAATTTTTAGGTATCCAACTAAAAGTTGTAAAAGGAATTTTGTCTATCTTCAGATTTCAATAAAAGACGCTGGCATGAGGAGCTTAAAGAATTTCAATGCAAATTCACGTTGGTCTTTCTTTTCAATCAGCAAAACTAAGTTGCAATAAGCCTTTCCAAAAAGAAACGAATATCGATTATTCGCTCCATGGCAAATATCCCAGGTTAAGGCTTTGTCCTTTCTTTCACCACAGTAATATCAGTAAAGATATATAAGACTTTCAAGTAAAATACAAAGCATTTGCAATTTATTTCTCCGATAGCATTCTTTTTCTAATAATCTTTTACTCTACCATAGGGATCCGAAATTGCCTTTTTGATATCGAATTTCTTATTGTTTTTCTGAACGGTAAACTCTATATTTCAACCTCGGGTAGAAATTTACATAGCAATTCGTATGAGTTTTTTTCCCCAATTCAGGTAGTTAAAAAAGTAGGGAGCATAACTGTATTTCGCTCAATATCAGTTAAGAGTTTGCATTTCTAACATCAACTTAATCAATTTTTATCTGCCTAAAATTTGTAGGATGTCGAACAATGCATTATTTATTTCCTGATAAACAAAAACATAATAACAAAACTTCCTAAAACATAAGATATAAATGTTATATTTGATTTTATTCATAAATATTTATAGTCCATGAAACAAACAATGACAGTAAAGAATTTTACAGTTTGACAGTTTACAGCTGGAGGTTAAGATGATGAATAAACATTAACATAACAGATTAGGATGCAAAAATAAACATTAGCATAACAGATTAGATGACGAATAGCGTTCGAGGAGAATTTCTAAAAAATGCAGAAAAATAAATGCATTTGTGTAGTAATCGGTACTGTTTAACACTATTTAAAGGAAAGCACAGAAATATCCGAACATATAAAACATTTGCAAGTTGCAAAAAATGACTTGAGTTCAGTACTGACGGTGCCTAGTAATATTAGGACTCTAAAGGACATGATGTTGCAAATTTTCAGCTTTTTGCCAGCTGTTTGAAAGTTTGTAGAGGAGGAGAATGTCAGTAATTGACCATTTTTGGGTCAATTACGTCGAAAAGAATATTAGTTTGACAGATTCGGTCAATGTAAGGTTGGAATTTGCTAAAGAACACAGTCGACCTCAACAAATCCTGTTGACACTGATACGTTCATGGGAGGTGGAGTGGTCGGCTGTGTACAAGAAATGCGCTAAACCTTGCGCATCTCGCCCCTTAGTGAGATAAAATCGTCGCAAAGTAGAATTTTCGGAATATGAAAAAGAAAGGTTATTAACATTCCTTTTGATTAGTCCTATTATATTCTAAGCATCCAATATAAAGATTGAAAAATCTGGTAATAAAATTAACTCATTCTAATAAGTAAATACAAAGAGGGGAAATAATGAAATATTTTTAGAAAGTAGGGTAGTGTTTACTACAGCCCAAGGAAATAAAAAATTAGTCATTTTCGTAATCAATAAGAAGCATTATAATACAGTATGATTTTTTTTATTTTGAAATTATTTCTATTAGGTAGAATAATGTCATTTCTCTTTTGATTTCAAAAGTGATATATTTCAAATATGCTTGTCAAAACATTCGCCCAATCTATGCGTTGGCTAAAATGGTCAATAGTGTGCACCCGAGTTTGTCGCCAATATGGCAACCCAACACAAAGTTCTTGTAGTAACCCTAATGATGTTTTGTTTATTTTTTCCTACAATGGTTGAGTTGTACATGAGCTTCAACTCTTTTATGAAAACTGTTAAAAATAATAATATCAATTAAATATTTTATTTTTGATCTGTATTATAATTAAGATTTTTTGTATTGTTAATAAGAAGTTTCAATTATATTTTAATGCGTATATAAAATATTTATTCCTTTACTCATTTTAATTGTCAGTATGCGATTTCTCAAAATCGTCTGATTTATTTCTTTACGAAGTCGTCTGCTTTCTTTCTTTAAAAACCGTCTGCAATAAAATTATTCGCATTTCTCGTTCTTTAAAATTTCCTATAAAATCCATTCTTTTTGCATCTTTGTCTTTCTCATTTATTTATTACTAGAGAAGCTACTAGTTTCCCGCTCCCGGACCTAACGAAACCGTAGGATGTTTTTTTCAAAAAATAAAAAATTCTGCCCGGTGCCATCAACAGATGCTGGAGGCATCTGTTGAAGTCACCGGGTCTAAAAAAATAAATATAAAGACAATGCTTACCGGTAAAAAAAATCATAATTATATTGCGAAAAGACGTAGTCGTAACCCATAAAAGTGTTTGTTTACTCTGTCCGCCATCTTAATTGGCGACTTGGAATTCTTGGCGCTGCAAGGGGCATACTATACGTAACCTTTACCTATGCGTTTTTTAGCCGTAAAATTTGGAACAAGCGCGAGCAATGAAATAAATTCCAAGCACGTTCTGCAATCATCCATCAATTTTCCATTTCTATTTTTAAAAGCGGAAATAAATGTAAATCTTAATGCATTATTCCCGTTTTTGAATTCATGTTTGAAATAAATAAACAGAATTTAAAATAGAAGCATTATGGCTATTTATCATAAAATCTTCTCAATTCAAGAAAAAAAGTCGTGCATATATGAATCTCGCAATATTTATTTAAAACACAACTTTAAAAATAAAGACTTTATAGTAAGTAAATTAATTCTATGATAATAAGAGCGAAATAACGCTTTTTATTTCATTTCTAAGCAATATGATCTTTCATGTTCTATACATTAATTAGAATTTTCACATTTGAAACATACTAGTTAAATATAGTTTCTGAATTTCAAGCATAATTATAGTGACAAATATTAGTTGGTAAGATAGTCTAAAAAATGAAAAATGAAAATATAATTTTCCAGACAGGAGAGAACTCAATGAATAATTTCAAATTATTTATAAAATATTAATTTTGAAAATTGCTTCTCGTAAAAATAAATAAATATTAAGGCTTTTCTAATAGGATTAGACTTCAAAATTTCTCAATATGAATATTACTCAAATTAAATATTTCAAGAAAGGAAGCATTATTAACCCTTTGCACTCCGAAAAATAATTAGATGCAAAATTATTCACCTGATACAAAAATTTGTTTATTGCTATGAAAAATAAATATACATAATTCTTTTAAGTCAAATTTCGTTGAAAAATTAATCTACATCCCTTAACCGTTATGAACCGTTCTCTTAACCTTAACCTTTATTTGTAAATTTGAAAAATAAATAAAACGTCATAATGATGCACAATCTTGAATCGTGAGTCAGAGGCACCATTGGAGTACCAAAGGGTTAAAAGCAATAGGAACCAGTTTCATTTTCTAAAATTTGCAAACTAGTTATATCAAAGAAAAAAAACCGAATAAATAATAAACGTACAAAAAATACATAATTAAATATACAAATAAGATATTTTTAAATCCAAACAATCTGTTGATTAGCAATGTAATACATTATATTGGTTGATTTAATATGAATCATTAATTGCTTGAATTTTGAAAAAAATGTAATCATATTTGAAGACAGTTTGTCTTATATTTATAATAAGTTCATTTTAGTTATATTAATGTCCTATTTTAATGAGACAATAGGGCTAGTTGGGGACGGATTTTATAATTTTGAACCAAGTTCTTTTAATTGCAAAAATTTAGAATTGATTGAAAGTCTACTCACGATGTATTTATTTTTATATTTTTATGAGAAAGACAGAGACAAATGATAACTGCATTGAAGTATTTATTCCAAAATTTAATACATATGTAGATTTTTAATGATAAATTGTCAAATTTCATTGATATGTCTCGTATTCCTTCAAGATCTTGTATTCACAGACGCAGACATATATAATTTTAAAAATGTCAGTATTGCTTAAGGCGTACATAATAGCATAATTGAATTATGACTATCAAAATTTGAAGAATAAAAATATTTCGCTGAAAAACCTATTATGAGACCAAGTTATAAAAAAGTTATTTGAACCTTTTAGTCAGCATTAATACTGGCGAACTGGCTGTGTCGCCAAAAGCGGCTAGTTCTTTATAAAACATAAAATATTTAATAAACTTTCTTTTTGGAAAATTATATTTCTCTGTATAAAGTGATAAAGTAAATAATTAGTTTGTGAATATTAATTAAATAATATCATATATGAGGAGCAGTACAAGGCAAAAACTATTTTTAAAAAAGGAATTTCAATCAATTTAATATTTTCTATGAAGTGGAAGCATTTCGTTAGTCATAAATTGCATATAAGTTGTTGCGAACTATTGTACGGGATGTAACTTCAGAAAAAATCCTCACTCCTAACTCTGAAACTGGCATTTCTTGAGCTGAAAATTTAAAAAACATGGAAGGTGGTAGAACCAATTTTAAAACAAATATCTTCATTTTGTTTTCATTTCTAATAACAATATTCTTTTCTATTTTTACTTGGTTTACATTTCCTTAATGATACTAGTATTAAAAAGAGCCCTTGAAGGAAATTGTACTAATTTATAGGCATGAAATTTCAAAGACCTAATAAGATAAGAATTTTTGAAAATATAACTGGATTATAGGCCTGATTGAGCCTTGATTCGAATGCAACATAGTATGCAAAAAATTAAAAAAAAATGCACTTACCTTATTAAGTTTGAATCCAGATTGTTGTTGCATGTTCAAATTCTAAGTCCTTTTGAATCATATAAATAGGAAGATCACATTGCCAAATACAATTTTATTATCTGCCGGAAAAAAATACCGATAAACACACAGAAATAAATTTCATTTATAAATTTGAGTCTATTTCCACAGAAATGTAAACAATGGTGTTTCGTTTCTTCAATAACAAAAAAATAATAACATATTTCGGGACAACACATGAAAAAATATCAAAATGGTGACGATACTAAAATAAAAACTTAAGGAATAAACGGCGTCTAAAAGAATGTTGCCAATTTCAGACTTTTAAAAAAAATTATTTATAAAAACGCTTTGTTTTTAACTTAAAGCTGACGACAGATGTTATTAGCTTGAAGTACGATAAAGATTAAAGTTTTTATTGTAAACGAACGCAAATAAATTCTAAAGATAAATAAAAAAAATCAGCATAATGATAGAAAATCTAACAGTTATATGATATAAACATAAAAAAAATTATTTGATACCATCTAGATTAACAGTTTAAAAGATTTGTATATTCTTTAAAGCATCGAAGAATTTCGGTGACCTAGTGTTAAGGTTTTAACCTCTGAGTCAACGGTTTCCAGGTTCAAAACCCGCATTTAATATGGTTAACTCGTCGACGCTGACGTTGTGTGATAAAAACCTTTCCACTCGTGCGGCTCGAAATTTTGAAGTGAGTGAGCCAACTCAGGTAACGTCCTCATTATCTAACCGGGTTCGAGTTTGCGAATTCCTCCTTGTGTTGCTTTTATATTGAACTCACCTTACTACAATTAAACTCAACTTTTTTGACAATATTTTGTTGTTGTTACTATGGGCAAGCTCCCCGCTGATACAGCAGCAGATTTAAACCCAAAGGAACGTTTCTTGTTTTTGAAGTAGCGCCAACAAGGGTCAAGAGTACGACTTAGCTACAAGCTCACCACATTTGCTGCACAGTCCCTTTTTATAAGGGGGGGGGGCACATTCACACATCTCACAGATAGCACACAGTATAACAACCATGCCCTAACGGGACTCGAACCCAGGACTCCCAGAACACGAGGAAGACACGCTACATCTGTGCCAGGTAGCCAGCTGACAATATTTTGTGACTAAGAGATTAGAAGGTTCGAAATCTTGTGTCACTTTAGAAAAATGAAATACTCATGAAATTTTGAAATCTTATTTCTTTAGGAAATTGTTTTATCTTTTATCGTGATATTTCAAAATAAGCATAATTGAAAATCTCGCATATTTCTGCAATTGCAATTAGTAGCTGACAAAGTATCCATCATTCACAACTACCACAGATTAAACGACATATTTAGTATAATGTTTAATCGAAATATTTCAACTTTACTAAGAATGCACTGTCCATGATTTTCTTATTTGTTTTGTAAAATAATGTGTATTTTGAGTTAAAATAATGTTATGCATTCATTATAAGTATGTTTAATGAAAACGTAGGTACTTTTTCGCCGGACTAACAAGATCTACTATTTGAAGCATCCAATTTGTTTTTATTTAACCTTGCGCTTAATACAGTAGTCGGCAAAGTGCGGCTCTATGGTACATGCGCATTGTCACATTGTTTTTGTCTTTGTCATATGGTTCGCATTAATAAATATTTATTAAGCAGGAAATTTAGTTTTATTTAGTGTTGTAATAACTTGATCCGGGTTGATCAAATAAACGGGTAGCGTTTAAACACAAATGTTTTATTTACAGCTTTATACAATAACAAAACCACAACTCGTCCTCATCTAGTTTAATATGCTGGGGATTATTTACATCTGGATTACAGTTCCGCAACTAATACCGAGAACTAACAGGCTGTTAGCGTATCCGGCTACTGCGTGTAGCTCAAAATATCTACGTATTACTTCCAGTAGACCTTTAATCAATTAACTCGAGATCACGAGTATCTCTTCAGCTGTCCACCTCCTCAGCGCATTTCACAGCTCATCAGTTCAGCTCGCAGCTCACCAATCAGGTCACAGTTCGTCTCGTCTCTAGTCAGATTAGTTCGTTTCCTCGTCGTCTCTTCCTTTCAAAACCTTTTATTTTAACCTCTGTCAAACTCCGCCTCTCAGTTTCACATTGGTGCGCTGGAGATGCCGGTCATCCAATAATTCATTAGAAATATTCACAATGGTCAGCAGTTAACCGTGGGAATATTTTCTACTCATCCTCGCCCTTAACAGACTCTTCACAATAGGGAAATATTCACATCGTGAGGTTTCAGTACTTCTTTCTTCAAAGGGCACTAAAACACATGTGTGGTTCATTATCGAAACTTATTCTGTTCGGGTGGCCCTATAGGAGAATAGTTACATCTGGAGTTTGGACACGGTTCCCTTTTTCAAAAGGCCGTAAACCGCATGGGTAGTCTATTATCTTGACTTCCTTCAAGTCCAGAGGGTAACATCAAAGCGGTAGGAACACAATGCGCAACAAAAGAAATAATCGTCTCACCACTGGTCAGAAGTAACATTGTTCGAACATATGTCTCTTCAAAGAGAGGAAAGTTTTACAACTTCTTTACAGTGTACTACTTATTTTGTGTAATAAAAGTTTACTAAACAAACAGATTTGGCTCATATTTTTTTAAAAAAATTGTTGTAATTTTCATATTTGGCTTTTTATCTAATAAGTTTGCCGACCACTAGCCTAATCCCATACATTTTGTTTATTACTTTATTTTCTTTATCCTGTTCCTGAGTGCAAAGACGGATAAATAAACAGGAAATGTACCCATTAACGATTTTCATCCTAAATTGTGTTTATTTAATTTTCTGCAAAAATCAGATTCTGAGATTCCTTATTCCAGATTATAAATCTTGATTTATAATATTTGTAGCGTTTCATAATTACGTGCAAACGAATGAAAAAATTCTAATCTTTGATATTTAGTCATATTTGTCCAAAATTTAAAACAGATGTAGAATTATGGCAAACAAGATCAGTTTAAATCCCTAGGATTTTTAAGTTACCATAATGTCCAAAATTTGAAGCCTTTCTATTTTATTATTTCACAAATACGCTGCCCAGGGAAAGTCCAGCAATCGTCAAAATATTCGATTTGGAAATTTTGACGAATCTCCACATTTTAGACCTGGTTTTGAAAAATGTCCGACAATATGTCTGTGTCAACGATAATTCAAAAACGCTTTGAGCTAGATGAATGAAATTTGGTAAGCTGGTTTTATACCAATTTTGTAGAATTATATCAATTTGGGGGGAAATCAACCATAGGAAGTCCATCTATCCGACTGTTCGAGTATATATGTAATATGATAAATTCAAAACGAAGCTAGTTATATAGATGAAACTTCATATACAGAATTAACTACGGGAATCTAGACATCTGTCTTATATAGAGTCAAAGCTAAAAATGGATTGCTTAGTCTATTGGTCTGTGCTTTTATAGATATGTAAAGGCTAATGGATTGCTTAGTCTATTGGTCTGTACTTTTATAGATATGTAAAGGCTAATGGATTGCTTAGACTATTGGTCTGTACTTTTATAGACGTGTAAAGTCTATTGGATTGCTTAGTCTATTGGTCTGTACTTTTATAGATATGTAAAGGTGATAGCTCAAAGACACACTGGCTTAAATATATGAAATCTTGCATTTGATTTTATAACTACATTTATAGAATTTTGCCAAATTTTGGTCTCAATTGGCGGAGAACAGCACATCTAAAACAAAAATTCGACAATCATACATGATTAACTGCATGCCTGAAATTAATCGCCAAATAACACGCCAAGGATAAAATTTTTACTAGAATATATGGGAGAAAGTTTTGGGGAGACCACTATCGCTGGTTTGATATGAAAATATTGTATCAAATTTCATTATATTCACAAACTTGCAAACTAATAAATGATTAATTAATAAACGCAACTATGAACTAATAAATAATTTCAAAAATGATACATTTATTTTCAGAGAAATTTACTATTTGGAAATTAATTAAAGTTTAGAAACCATTAGAAACCATGATTACAAAACTGTCATTTTGTATAGTTCTTATTTGAAGGAGTAATAAATTTGTCGAGGTGTCTGATAATTTTTCATAGTTCAAACAGGTCACTGAACTGTTTTCTTTTCTAATTTTCGAACCCGAGTTCAACAACCTCCTGTTTTCACTGTTCTACGTAAAGAATGAACAGTAATAAATTTTATTGTAGTTACAGGGAGACTATTTGAAAAAGCAGGGTGTAAAATATCAAACCCCCTCGACAAAAGCTTAATAAATAATTTGATGTTTGCAAAACTTTGGGCTAAGGGGTTTTTGCCACTAAATCGAATAAAGGCTGAGAAATTGGACTTTGTTTTTTATACGGTTTCTAGCTTTAAAAATTATTAATATCTCCCAATATTTATGTTTCCTAAGATAAGAAGATGAAAAATAAATTAGCTGCATCAGAAGAATTGCGTTTTATGCT
>JAOUZG010017399.1:2079035-2100299 GCA_026289955.1 Argiope argentata
GTGGCAGTGGATTGAGCCAATAGAAGGGCTTCAATTGTGCTGTGGACATTATATATGGATATTTTCTATTGGTATGAGAGCGTTTATTAAGCTGAGGATTTCTTTCTTTCTGTTTTCCGTTTTCTGGATTAGTCGATCCGTTTGCAGAAGGTTTGGGAATTCAGTTTGCAGTTTATTTATTACTTTTAAAGTATCTAAGAATTTTTTAAATTCTCCCCAAATTGGTTAGATGTTTTGATTGGCAAACGTAAGAACACATTGAAAGGGTTTTTATTTTTGCGTATGACTTGGCTTAATTTTTCATTGATTTATTGTTTGAATTGTGGCGAGAAGAGAATTTTTGGAAGCAAAAGCTAATATCCTCTACACAAGTAAAGGACATTCAATAGATGCCAAAACATCTCGGAGGTTGAATAAGGATCCGAAGATAAAGCTTATTAGAAACCGAATTTTGTAGAAAATCTTTGAATGAAGGACGAGACTAAAGATCGAAATTAAGTTTTAAAAAAGGTTTCGCCTATTAGTCGTGTATATAAAACAAATCAAAATATATGCTCAATATTACTTTCAGGATAGCAAACATGAAATAGGATATTTGTGTAGGCCAAATATATTAAATAGTTTATATTGTTATTCAGGCAAGTTACTTTCAAATAAAACTTTAGCTACGTATAAATCCTAGTAATTACAGTTTTACTGCTAATTCTTTTTAGATTTACATATTCAATATCAGCAAATTGTGCAACTAAATTGGTGAGTTAACCTTTATGGAAATATTTACTAGAGGAGTACATTTTAAATCAAAATATGTTTTTTAGATATTGCTACAAGAATAAATATGGCAAATAGCAAGAATACTGTACAATTATGTGCAATTTTTGTATAGGTAATTTTTTATTTTATCTTTTCAGAAATATTCAAAGATGTAAAATTCATGGTGCAAACAATACTATATAGAAATAATCTCAAATTAAAGTCGTTATCATACGAAATAACTCTTCTTCGCTCACGTTCAAACAAAGCAAAAGCAGCGAAAACAATTCTTTTTGTTATGTGAAAATTATGGCTTGTTTAGGAAAAATTCTGTAAACCCTCCTAGATTTTGAAATATTGCAGCTTAGTTCTAATAATTCCTGATTTCTATGAGAGAAGGCTTAAAAGAGGAAAAGATTTATCAGTTGTATTGAGAACAAACAAATAAATACCGAGAATGGCTTCTCTTAGAAGTTTTTAGGAGACTTTTCGGATGCATCGGTCAACAGAATCGATGCGTAAGAATGGGAATTAATAAATGTTAGTTCTTTGACCTTGCAAGAAAAGGACATTTTTTTCTGTGTTTTTCAATAATTCTTTTCTTAGAAATGTAGCTTTTTCATCTTCAGAATGGAAGGCGCCGACCTTCGTATTGGATAGAGAACTGATGTAAGACTAATGTTTGTTTTCTTTCTTCTATTGTTGTAATTATATTATTTTTTAAGAAAAGGAATGCAAACAGTCTTTTAATCCTAGAAATTTGAAATAAAATAGTAATATGTAATAATATTATATAAATTTTATATTATAACTTGTTTATAAATAAAAATCATTCATTTAGGAAAAATTCCTTTAATTCTCTTAGATTTTGAAATTTCACTTCTCAGTTCTAAAAATTCTTACTTTTGATGAGAAAATACTTAAAATAGAAAAAAACTTTTTTCGCTTGTATTGAAAAGAAGCAAATAAATACAGAGAATGACTACCCTGGGAACATTTTCGGATGTATCTGTCAATGGTATCAACGCCTGAGAATGAGAATTAATAAATGTTAGTTATCTGACCTTGAATTCTTTTGACCTGTGGGTGTTCTTTCTGTGTTGCTGGATTTCTTTTCTTAGAAAAATCAATTTTTGTTTTTGGATTGGAAGGCGCCGATTTCTTTCTTGAAAACATTGAAGACTATTTTTTTTCTTTTCAGGTTTTGTTAAAATGTGCATGTTATACTTTTATTACGTTTTAGAAAAAAGTATTCAAACAGTCTGTAGAGCTAAGAACTTTGAAATAATATAATAGCATGCAATAATATTGAATGGTTTGTGTATGATAATTTATTTATATAAGAAAGAAAAGTAAATGGAATTTAAAACACTAAATTACGATCATGCAATGTGTTTTACTCACAAACTGAATAAGAAATTTTACATTCATGTATAAGCAGAACTCAATTTTACACAATTGAAAAAGTCATATATGAAAAATTTATATATTGATAGAAAATATAAAATGACATTCCGAAAGAAATGATGAATCATTTTCACATAATGATGGGGGGCTTATATAACCTATTTAAAAGATAATAGAAGAATTATAAATCTTTGTTATTCAAATTTGATAGCTACAATCTAAAACACATTCCCTTTCAGAATAAAAATTATTTTATTAAATTCAACAACAAATGTATCTAAGTAATTTGTCAATATAATTTATTGCAAATCAATATAAGTGAACCGTTCAAAATTGGATATTCATTTAGCGTGAAGATATATTTATTATTTAGTTAACCCATTCTCTGCCAAGCATACATTATATGAGGTTATGCCCATTGACATTTCTGTTTTGAGTGTTATTGTTTATCTAAGTTTTATTATTTCAAATTAAATACAGATATTTTGTATTAAATAATCATTTACATATATAAAACTCAAACACGAGTATACTCGTGATTGGCAATGTGAATAACCTCATATAATTTAGGCGTGGCAGCGAATGGGTTAAAAAAAGTAGCTTTTTTTACAAGTTTTTACACTTGAATATTTATGTTTGTGGCCATAAAAAGTTTACAAGTTTGAAAAGTTGTACATTATTAAAAATATCACACATATATTCGTGCTGAAAATGGGTAACACCCTACCAACCACGAGCATATTCGTGGTTGGTAGCGAATGGGTTCAGAATAATAACAGAATAATAAACTCGACGTATCCACGTAAGATTAGAGTTTCAAATCTAAACCTTACTGATAAGCTTTTATTAGGAATTTTAATTCAAATATATGAAAGAGACATTTATCGATCGTCAGTTTAAATGATATTTGAAATTATTTTTCATGCGAATAAATTTACCAATCACTTACAACTGAAAAAAAATAGTATAAAAATCTTCAATAAGCAAAAGATAATCTGAGACTTTGATTCTTAATATTAAATCTCTAAAAAGTAATTCTTTAATGTACATTATTAGCCATTTGTGATCCGAGAAAATTTATTTTAAACATAGTAACTGAGATAAAATAATGTACTTTTGCAAAAAAATATTAGTTTAAGAAGAATAATTCAATAATTTAACAATAAATTTATCAAAAGTGAAGAAATATTTATGTTTGAAGAAAAACAAGTTAGAAAAAATTATTATGAGCTATGATTATTCATCTTCAAATAAAGCAACATCATCGAATTTATTGCATGATTACTCATTTTTAAATAAAAAAAGGCATCTTCAAATCACGAAAACTTGTTGGAAAGAAAATAAAAGGAATGCTTATCTTCGGAATTCAATAATAGATATTAGTATGAAAAATTGATAAGATTCCATTGTGAATTCGCATCAATCGTTCACCCAGGATTGATGAGAATTTGCATTGAATTCTTATTAAATTAATATTTGCAACTATGTTATAATAAGCCTTTTAATAAGAAAATAATTATCAGCTCTTTATTTGATAAGAAATATTACGTTTTAAGTTTTCATATTATAGCAACATCTGTAAAGCCTTACGAGAATAGTGCCTTTAAAAAAGAAATAAAGTGTTCTCAATTTATTTTCCTCCGTGTCATTTTTCAAGGAATTCCTCCTGCTTTGTGTAGTATCCTGATTCTGCCATTTTTAAATCCGAGGTGAAACAGTCCGGAAATTTAACTGTGGCCGACATAACTTTAATCTCCGGCAAAAATTGATTTAGGAAAAATTTATTTTTTAACAATTCTATGAGGAAATAATTTTAGAACTTAAAGACATTTTATATATTTTTCGAAATATTTGAAAGTATTTCACTTATTGGCATCGAAATAAGCCTTTCTTTGTTGAATAATTCCTTGGTTATCGAATTATATATTTAATAAAAAAGTGAAAACTGAATAAACTACTTGTTAATAGAATAATATTTAACTAGATTGTGATTAGATATTTCCTAGGTACCAAAAGCTAAAAAATTTCAACAAATAAGTAATAATTTGTTTTCATTCTTATTATTTTATAGTACAAAATTGTAACAAACTTAATGCTTTAAATAAACAATACATATAGCAGTGACTGGTAAAAACGGACCTAATAATTTTTCTTACTAAACCTTCTGTGCAAATTAAATTGATCAGGAAAATGAAACAACGTAATTTTAATCGTTTGAGAACTGTGCAAATGTAAAAGGTACAAAGAGAGATCATCTTTAAGTGTAATTTATCTATAAAACGATATGTAAGCATAATGGTAAATGCTGCGTCTTGCGTAGTAAGTTTATCAACAGTCTTAATTATTCCTTTAAAGTATATCAACTGTTATGAGATAATAGGTATACTGTTTTCAAAAGCTTAATTTAGAATTGAGAGTTCATAATGTCGTTATCTTTAATTAATAAAGAAATAAGAAGAATTAGTTAATGGACAGTAAATACTGTGACGAACTTAGATCTGAATTTAACGCTAAGTTACATTTTAGATGCTAAAAGTATGCATAACATATTATGCACCAGCTCTTTATGTTTTTAGGTTCACATACATTCGAGAGGATGATGGAGAGATTAGAGGGACTTCCTATAAATGTATTTTGTTTAAAATTTGATATAATCTACAAATATGACGATAAGTTCAATGTACCAAATTCCATCCTTTTAATTCAAAACATATTTAGAGTTACCATATTCATAGACAAAGACATAGAGTGGAAGACAAACAGATATTACATTAAAAATGTGCTTTTTGATATCAGGAATATCTAAAAAATGGATATTCGTTGAAATAGTTTTTGGATGATAATTTCCGCTATGCATACTTCGTATAAAAGAAAGAAAGCAGTATGAAAGGCCTGCACGTAACGCTCTAACGTACATTTCACGTGCCACACCTAATCTACTGGACTTAAAAGTAAAAAATTAAAGATTTATGTACATCCCCCAATAAAAGAAAGAATTATCATTCTTTGAAAACGAAAATTTTAGGAAAATTTATAATTAGGAAGATAAAAGGATTTCTGCATAGTTCCCAATATAAAGTAAAAGAAAGGTAATTTCTTTAATACATTTTAGTTTTATAGAGTAATATTTTCATTTTTTAAGCATTCTTTATTAAAAAAATTAATTACTGCATATTTTTCTCTTTTTTATGATCTTAATAAATGTTAGCTAAATTCCACTACCCAATAATTATCACTTTATTTGAAAAAATGAGCATAATTTGACTTTAACCATATTTTTGAGATGATTTTTAACTACTTTTTTAGGTATATCTACGGAAAACACTTCTCTGGAAATTCATTATAAAAGCGGTATAAAACAATTCGACGTAAATGATTCATTAGATTAAATTTCAGTACTACCACAAGCATTGAATTAAATGTCAACACGCTTTTTAAAGCAGCTTTCAGCTCCTAATCTGCCTTTGAAAGATAGAAACACAAAAAGAAAAAAATTCTTGTGCCAATAAATTATTTTTAGCCGTTGAAACAAGAGCAAAAGGTTTTTCAAAACCTCACGATCAAATAACATCGGCTAAAAATAGTTCTAGATTATAGGATCAATACTTTATTCAAGGTAGAGATAAAAATAGCTCATAGCTTTTAGGAAATTTAGAAGTTTTCCTTTTTGGAAGCATTTATTTCACTCCTTTATTCCACATTTGAGAGGTTCGAATTTGGCTATCGATTTTTCTATGATTTTCTAAACAGGATTGTGTTAAAAAAATGCGCGCGTAGTTATTATCAATGATATTTATTATTATCATTTTATTATTCTTTGAAATTTCGATGATTTGAATGATTCAAAGATTGAGGATTTTCGATGAAGTGAATCCATTTATTTTAAATTTGGATTCTATTTTTGAAATAAGATGTCTTCTATTAATGAGTTTAAAAGACATTTGATTGGAATTTCTGTTATACTTTAAGTAAAGACTCATTAATTTAAGAGTGCAATATATAAAAAAATACTTAAAATAATAATAAAAAATAAGATACTTTTTTTATACATTTATAAAAGAGTAGTACTAATACTTTGTCACACATTAAAAAAATGAGGTTTTAGCCAACAGAAAAATGAGTAAGAGAATATTTTGAAACAACTTATTCGATACTTTATATTATAAAAAAATGAGGATTTCAATGAGTTTTAAGAACTAAGTTTCGAGATATTGAATATCTTAATAAAGACTTGACACAAAAATCAACTATCAAGTCTACAAAAGAACGATCGCCAAGTCAATCAAGTTGCAAAAATGTTGCTTGAGGTAGGAATTCACAGAATTATGTAATTTAGTCCTCAATCGCACTTTTGGAATTTGGCTAATTTGAACTCGTAAAAGTATCTGATTGTATCTTGGAATCTGGCATTAAAATTTAAATAAGAACTTTTTTTTGAAAAAATAATTACAACATAGATAATTTTCCTGACGTAACCTTCGCTTTAATGATTGTAGAGAAAAAGTTATAAAATTGCAAATTAAATTAATACCTTGAGAATACAAAAAAGAACCAAAATCAAATTTACACCATCAAAAATAATTAACAGTTCTTTCATTCCAAGATTTTTTTTAATGATTTCCTTAAATAATTTATTGATTCTTTTTTGAAACTTTCAGTAAAAATGTATTTTTTCACTACAAAAAATTCAAGATTATATTTCTTGCATACGACACTCTAATTTACTTATAGTTTTTTTTGTGTTCCTTATATGAACTTTCATATTCAATTTTATTCTAGATTGATGAAAATGACGCTTTAGATTAACTTTCAATTAATTTTTTAACGGATAAGTACAGAGACTTTCTTCGCTTAAGCGTGTGGGGATATATATATATATATATATATATATATATATATAGCTTTGTTTTGTTTATTTTTTCTAGTTTACTTCGTTATACGTTATACATCTAATTACATCACAACAAAAATTTAAAGAACTAAAATTTTACACTTTCTTCTTATTGTCTGATTTATCGTTCAAACTTTTTTGTATTGATACCTGTACAACTTTGAAAATAAGAGCTGAATGTTTAAGTCTTGATTAAAACATTGGGAAACTATGTTAGTAATTAGTGATAAAAATAATAAGAATGGTTTGAGTTTAATTTAGAGAAGAGAAGCATTGCTGAAAATAGGCTTAAAATATTTTATCTGAATTAAAAAAAAATATTGTGGCAAAAAATTTGATACATTTCAAAAGATATTAATTGATTATTACCATGACGTAAAAATCTTTTTCTTTCTGCTGCAACATTTTCAGAAAGTAGCAAAGGAAAACGTTAATGTTTCACTTGAATTTTAATTAATTAAAATTTTTAAAAATCTCCCTCATGGGCACATTTTAATCTTTTGAAACATTATGTTCAAACGGCATTAAAAATTTTCATTTTTCATGAAAAAATCAGGTGATTTTTTCTGAATAATTGTTAACAAAATTGAATTCTAAAATTTCCATTAATTTCAATCATACACTGAAAAGCCAAAAAATTACTGCTATAGGCATGCGCATGCAAATAAAGAGATATGTAGCCAATCAGAATGATGCGATGATGCCGTCAACACCTATATAAGGCCCAAGTGTCTGGGATTGATGCTAGATAGACTATTTCTGCTACAACGGCAGGTTATAAAGATTTAAATGAGCTTGAACGTGGTATGATAATCATTGTACGATACATGGGATACAGTATCTTTGAGGTAGTGATGAAATGGGGATTTTCCCGTATGACCATTTCACGAGTTTACTATGAATATTTGGAAATTCGGTAAAACTTCAAATCTCCGACAAAATTTAAAAAAAAAATCGAGCAAGAATGGGACCAACGACGATGGATAGTATCATTAAATTTGACAGAAGTTCAAACTGCTGTAGATTGGCGCTTGTCAGGGTGTCAGCGGGCGAATCAGTCAACGGAATATCATCAATATGGACTTCTGGAACTGTAAGCCCAATCACGTACCCTTCATGACTGCACGACACAAAGCTTTACGCCTGTTTACCTGCGACCTTCAACACAATAGCAAGAGCCAATTGTCAAGAGATACCTTCTCCCTTCTTCTTGAAAATCCTGATATTAAAATTTCATGGATGAAGGCACATGTAGGCTATGACGGCAATGAAGCGGCGGACCAATTAGCCAAAACATCGGCAATCAAATTCAAAATTTAATAATCCATTACAAATATTTCTTCAATATTCTGTCGCATGAAAATGTAATAAAAGTATTTTTTAAAAATCTCCCTTGACATACAAATATATCTGATTTACAGATTCGGGCTAATGTCCTAAGTAGCTTTATTAGATTATAAAGAATTAATCAGATTGGAAATGACGATGATGTACTGGTCTCAAAACTGAAAAAAATGGACTGGATGATTTTTACTCAAACGAAAATAATGTATTACTCATTAACGAAACTTCAAGTTATAATAAATTAGCTAGAAATTAATATAATAAATTATAAAGATTCGAAGCAGAGGCAATACCTTTATAGAAAAGAGTTAAGTATAGTTTGATTAGTTCTGAGATTCCATTAAAGTAGATGTAATATTAAAATTAAGTAGGAAAAATATTGCTTTATAAGCATTTAATTAAATTCTTATATTTGAATGGAAATAATGATACCAGTAAATAAAGCATAGATAATATATTCAGAAAGAAATGATTACAATTAATCAAATTCTGTTAAAATTTGTTCATATATTTATACATAAACTTACATTTCTTTGATGATTTTATTGAGGCTATACAGCAATAAGAAGTTTCATATTTTAATATCTTAGCAAGCAAAATGTAATCTTTTTTTTCAATTTCAGAATTCAGATAGAAATGGAAAGCAAAAGAAGTTTTTTATGGAGTATTCTTTATGAATAATTAACTACTTTCTGTCGAAAATGGGTATTAAAAGCTTTTTTTTGTAGATCACATCAACTCAATTAAGAATTTCTGAATTCAGCATTTTATATATGCATTTATTTCTCAAGCAATTTAAGGACCACTTAAGCTAAAGCGCTTAAATGTGAAAAATATTTGATGTTTAGAAAAACCGGATGCTGCATTCAGTATAAAATATCTTGATTAAAGAATTTCCTCGAGTCTAAAATATGAGTAAAGAATGTTCTCGAAATTTTAAATAGCTATTTCTTGTTGCGTATGCTATTTCCACCATTATCTTATTTTAGAGCAGTAAAAAAAGAACTACATTTAGGATACTTTTTAATTAAAAAATAATCAAAATGCAGACTAAAAAGAATTTTACTCGTCTAGGTAGGCCGTATTGTTTAATTTTAACTATTTTATATTTAAAAATCATCTAATTATTTGTATAGTTATAAATCCATATAAATTTTCTGGAATTGAAAAAATGGAAATGAATTGCAATAAATAAATTGTCTGTCTTAAGTAAGACAATTACTCAAATTGCTTTGATAAGAGAAAAAACTTGTTTAATGAGATAACAGTGAAAAGTATTAAAGAGGATAATAATTAGGAAAAGTGAATCAATTAATTGTGATATGGTCCAATTTTAATGGAATATGGTGGTCCAATTTTAATGGAATAATAAAAATTGAGGTAAGTACTAATTTGCTTTTACTTTCTAATTGTAGAAATCTAAATATTTACAATATAATTGAAATGAAATCCTTTATCAAACCAAAAGCAGAAAGATACTAATGAACTAAATTTCCAGATTTAAAAAAATCATTCATTGGGAAATTTTAACTGTAGTAAATATCAAAAAGGGCTATCAAGTACTTGATGTGTTCTAATATCGAATTGAATTGATTAAAATAAATAATAAAACTCAATTTGCTTAAAAATTATTAAATAATAAATTCGTATGAATAAATAATAATCCATAATGAATGCGTTATCAATAATATTGTTTAGATATTTATATTATGGCTATTCATTTTAAAACCATTTTGCTTAGTGATATGCTATCGCTCTCCCATTCATAATATTTTAACATTTGAATTCAGCAAATTGTTTCAACAAAGATGGTTTTGAAATACAAATACTATCTTAAGTAATGTCACTTAATTGTTATAAGATGTTTAGAACTGTCAAATTTGAAACAATCATGGTGGTAAATCAAAAAGATTTGGGGTGTGAGGATGATTTTTTATGAATAATAAAATCATTTTGATACTTCATCAAAAATGGTTTAGATTGGTCGCTCAGATACACTTTAGTATTTATTGTGTATAGTATCTATCATAAAAAATCTTTGTATAGATCGAAAACTTTTTCAGATTTCTTACTTTGTGACAAAATTTCTTACAGAGGCACGGTTATTATCTCTTACGTAATAAAAGAGAAAAGATTATTATCTCTTACGTAATAAAGTTAAGGCACAGATAGTTCAGTTCTGTGCTTTATGATCTGAAACAACCGAAAATGAACAATCCGTTTTTGGCTTAAACAGATTAGCTTTGAGAAACCCTGACTGTTAATCCTATATCTTTACAAATAATAAGCAACAATGTATATCTCGGCCGATGATTGAAAATTTGTTAACACTTTATTCCATATTATTTGACTTATAAAAACTGAATTCAACAAAATGATGAAATAATATAAAACTGGGATTTTTTTGTGTGCAATTTTTTAGAAAAATAATTAAAGGAAATCAACAAAATACAAAACATTTTTACTTGGATAGTTCCAAAAATATTATTTTCCGATATAATTTTTACTCTGTTTTAAAAAATTGAAAACATTTTTCTTTCTAACTATATAAATTTATTTATTGTGTCATGTTTTTTCTGAAATCTGATGATTTAAAAATATATTTGATTTAATTTTCATCAATATATTTCATTGTTGCAAACAGTTTTTATTTTTTGAATCACTGAATCATGTAATTCCCCCTCCCCATTCTTAAAACCCAACTAAGACATATTATGTCTATTATCTTCACAATTTAAGGATTCAATAAGCAAATGAAACTGCTATACCACAAAAGATTACATGTGGCTTAAAATGAAATACCCTACCATTCAAGTTTCTAAATACACTATATTTGAAAATTTGCAGATAATTTTCTTTGAGAACTACTGCGTATTAAAAGTTTTTCTCTTTCTCTCTATACCTATATAAGTAATAATAATTTTTAGTATAAATTAAATTTTAATTACTTTCCAATTTTTTTATCTTAAATTAATCCATACTAATTTCATTATTAAATAATTTCGTATATCTGATCAAGTTCCCACATTTTATAAATTAATTCTGTTGTTGTTATGTTGTTACATATCGCATTTCCCTATGGACAAGCCCCTCTGGTATATCAGCAGATTTTAAGCCGAAGATGCGCGTCTTTTGTTTCAAGTAGCGCCAACTAGGGCCAAGAGTATGACTTTAGCTACACGCTTATCACATACGCTTGTGGAGTCCCTTTTACGGGGGGGCACAGTCACACATCTCACATATAGAAGAACAAACATGTCTGAACCGGGATTCGAACCCGGAATTCCCAGCACACGAGGAAGACGCGCTATCTATGTGCCAGAAAGCCAGCTTAATTAATTCTACATGTAGTTTATAAAACTGCTGATTTATGCATTTTCTCAAGCCCCCCCCAAATAAATCCCTAATTCTAACTCCATTATTTTCAAGATACTTATGAATCCCTTTCCTAAATATACAAACGTCGAAAATATCCCTTTCAAAATCTCATAGGAAATTTTTGATAGGAAAATTTCCCCTCTTTTTTTCCCTTGTGTCGCGTTGTCAACAGGCATCTCTCATTAATTATTGCATATACAAATAATGCCTCCTGGAATAAAATAAATCAAAATTAAAGTTCCAAAATTTTCTTCTATGTAACCACGCAAATGCTAAAATATGAGTAAATGTATTATATATGTATTGAGAGAATTAATTTATGCTCTGGGAGTCTGGAAAAACTTAAAGAGAGGGTAATTAAAAACAATAATATAACTTTAAAAAATGAATGTCAAATAAAATCAAAAAATTAAAATGGTAAAGAGACTTATTTTACATTTTCAGTTCTTTCTTTATAGACTTGGATAATTTTATCCAGATATGAATCTTTAAAAAGTTTATAAAACATGAAAAGTTTGCTAACACGATTTCTGTTCCATTAATTTCCTTTCTAAGTTTTGACAGGAAGAAATCTTTTTATTGAAGGATAATTTTTGAATCCTAACTTTGATTTCACTTTAAAAAAATTAAAATGGTAAATTGACTTGTATAGGATATTCTCTGAATCCAATTTTTGCTTTCACTTAAAAAAAATTAAAATGGTAAAGAGACTTATTCCACATTGCCAATTCTTTCCTTACAGACTTGGTTAATTTTATCCAGATATGAATCTTTAAGAAGTTTATAAAACATGGAAAATTTATTGACATGATTTCCGTTCCATTAATTTCCTATCTAAATTTTGTTAGGAAGATATCTTTTCATCGAAGGATAATTACTGAATCCAAACTTTAATTTCACTTAAAAAATTAAAATGGCAAAAAGACATGTATAGGATATTCTCTGAATACAAATTTTGCTTTCACTTTTAAAAAAATAAAATGGTAATAAGACTTATTTCGCATTTTCAATTTTTTCCTTTCAGACTTGGCTAATTTTATCAATATATGAATCTTGAAAAAGTTTAAAAAACATGAACAATTTATTAACACGATTTCAGTTCCATCAATATCCTTTCTAAATTTTGTAAGGAAGAAATCTTTTTACCGGAGGATAATCTCTGAATCCAAACTTTGCTTTCACCCTTATGATGCTCACGTAGGCCACCCCGTCTTAGTGATCCAATCACAGGATGCAAATAATTCCTATCTGAATGCTATTGGTTGACAGTTTGCTAATAAGGGCAAGGTACTCAAACCGTCCTCTCATGTGGGATATAGCGTGGGTGGCCATATATCTTTCTAGCTTTACATTAATTCCACTCATGAGAATAATAGGCTTGTAAACAGGGCATCTCACTAACTGAAGGCGGAATATTCTGTTCTGGGTATTGATGAATCAATCTTTTTCTTTGCTTTGTACATTTTACTAAAAGGATTCTTAATGGTGTGATTAAGTATGAACCAAATTTAATCCCAGAGTATTATTGTGAAGCTAATTTCGGTAGATGTCCTCTTTGAGTCATATTAGGTGGAAACGTATTTACGAAGATATTTTGGGAAACTGAAATAAAGCCATGCCATTAGCTTAAAATCGACTCTAAAAGTTTTACTTGAATAGGAAGATAGGAAACTACTGAAAGCAATTAATTGACGCAGAGAATTCTACTACAGCTTAAGATTAAACTTTGTGGGCCATAAGCGTTTTTCTCATATTGAAAAATTTAAACAAGTTGAGAATTTTACAGTTCAAATATTAATTTTTAAGTCTTATAAGAAAAAAAAGAATCAAATAATTTAATTTGAAGTATTTAAATGAAATTTTAAAAAGAGTTGCTCACCTGCATAATTTTATGCCCTGTAATCTTTTATCATTCAGTAAGCGTGATTAAATTAATAAGAGATTCTTTAAACTTAATAAAAATTTCTTTAATGCATTCTACTCTAAGGAATTTTTGACTCTAAATAATGAACTCTAAAATGAAATTTTTAAATCTTGTTTTTAAAAATCTTTCAAAATTTGCATTTTTACAAATTGTGTTAGCTTTTTAAGAGTGATTTGGATCTTTTATGAAACTTCATCCAAAGGTAATTTTCCTTTAGCCACGTGGCCTCGAAAAATTACCAAAGAAATTTGGCGATTTTTTGCTTTAAACTCACTGTAAGAAATTTGATGGTATTCTACAATTTCTGGCGATTTGTCACTGTCCGCCTGGCTAACGGAAAAGTACCCATCCAACTAATTATATAAACTTCAGAAAGAATGTTTATATCTCAATTAAATCAGTATTAAATAAATTTAAAATATCAGTATTTGATCCCAGATAACGTATATATATTTCATAAATTACTTAAAATTAGATTTTTTAATGGTACGCATAGAATACAATATCAACTTACCTAAGATGCATTTATAAAATAAGTTAATTATTTATTATCATGCCAGAACATGATATTGTTTTTGAGATGAGGTTTTTGGCGTCAACAAAATTGGATGCGCAATGAATTGAAATTTTATCTGCCCGAGCATCCCCGCCCAAATAAAACCAGTTTTAATAACACGTTACCATTGCATTTACAAAAGCTCTGATTTTAAAAAATGTTAATAACTACCATAAATAAAACCTAAAAAAATGTCATTTTGAGGATGTGGTTATATCAAATGAAATAAATGGGAAATGTGATTTTTTTAAACAATAAATGCAAGGCAAAGTCTTTTGGATCGTTTGCAATACTAAAGCGACTAATTCAATGAAACAATTAAAATGAATAAAATATAATTTAACTTCCACGAGCACGTGGTTCTTGTCCGTTCAAGAAATGATGTTCTGACAGGATACATTGAAATATGCATAGCACATTTCATTTTAATCTTTATATAATATTGTTCTCATAAGGTCAGAGACCTTTTAATGAGCAATAATAGGATTAATTATCTTGCTAAAATATTAGAATAAGAGAACTAATTAATATGTTTAGTCTAAATGAATCTTAGCAAGAACATAAACGTGAGAATAATAAATTTATAAATAACCCAGATATATAATAAATAATAATATACAATTTTTGTTCTTTATATTACCATTAATAAGAAATTCTATCATGAAGTTTCCATACATTTCTTATTTGTCTCTTTGCTTTTGCATTATATCAAAGATATAAAGCATTAACAGACATTAATATTATTTACTAGCTGCCTTTGGCGACCAGTAGGTTCGCCAATATTAATGTCGGCTAAAGGGTTAAATCATTTTTTATATAACTTGGTCTCATAATAAGTTTTTCAGCAAAATATTTTTAAGCTTCATATTTCGATAGTCATATAATTCACTTATACTATTATGTAGGCCTTAATCAGTCCTATCTTTGAAGTCCGCATCTCTCTCTGATTTTCTATCAGTGCACGTAAAATTCACTTTTAAATTAAATTGAAAATGATGAAACCTCAATTAATATAAAGACCTCTTTACTCAATCTAAGCATGTCTTAAAATAAAACTAAGAACTGAAAGCAGAATTGTCCGACATTGAAGTTTTATTTTATGTTCAATACAGAAATTGAAACATTATAATTTTTTTAAATAATTTATAAGATCTCTAGGAATTATTAAGCAAAAATTTCACATGTTAATTGAAACCTTCAGTTTTTAATTTTATTTTTAGATGTATATAAATGCTCTCAATAATAACATGTTTTTTAGGTTTATAAATATATTTCAAAAAATTATGGTTTAAATTCCTTTGGTCTTATAGATTCATATTTGTAAAATATTCTTAATATTTCAACTTCTAAATAAATAAATAAGCATTTCTATCTTCTTCAAATCTGGCTGACTTATTCAGTTCTGAATATTGCAAGTTCAGAACAATTATCATTATCATAATCTAGAACATTATCATATTCTAGAGTAACTCAGATTGGCTTCTTTGATAAAGTGATCTAAAATCGCCGGTTTATATCGAATAGTTATATTGAAATTTTCATAGATCGAACAGCTTTGATGATTGATTTAGTTGATTGGAATGCCATTTTTTTATTTAAGGACTTATTGTCTGAGGAATATTTTGTTAAATATGATTCACAGAGCAGCTGATGCATGTAAAAATTTAATTCATCAGCATTTTTTCCCTAAATCTATAGTTATGTATTTCACTTGGACCAATTGCTAAGAGATTTATGTCTCTCCCCAAAAAATTAAGAAATTAGATGTTGGGCTCCGATTACAGAAGATGCTTTGCTTTGTAGATGTTAAGCCATATTTGCCTTAAATAAAATTGTTTAATTGGATTAGTAACATATGTATAGTAAAATATCATAGAAAACGTTTCCATCCATTTATTTTTCAAAAATATCATGTTTCATATTTGTTTCATTTTATACAGACACGTGCCGAAAATGACATTTTTATATGTTTAATTTGGAATGATTGTTGATTTATTTTTTCTCGTGAGAGAACATGATATTGTTTTGGTAGAAAGTTTTGATGTTTCCGAAATATGCTGGTAAAAATAGTTTTATATGCTTTTACAAATTTTGCATTGTTAATTATTACGTATAATTGTTTGAAAGAAGATGCGTTTTCAAATAGCTAACCTACTTTTACCAGTATAGCTTTAATATTACGTTACTTCGTTGAAAGAAGATGCGTTTTTATTTCGCATGATTCATTAAAATGCGGAGATAAATTACATTCAAGAAGGCGAATTCTTTGATTTGCACAAAATATCTTCACATAAGTAAAAGTAACAATTCAAAACATGTCTTATTGTTTTAAAAATTAAAAAAAAAAGAATGAAAAAATATTTTACTACTACTGATTATCAATTGTTTTTTGTTCGTCGTTTCTTTGAAATGACGTCATTTTCATAGTTCGTTTAAGAATTCTTGCTTTTAAATAAATAATCTCGCTATCAGAAGATTATCCTTTTGTGCTTTTCTAAAAAAAAATTTTCAATTTTAATTGTCGCACTTTTGTAATATATTTTTACTTTGTATTTTTATTTACTTTAATTCTTCAATGGAATTGCTGTTAATTTTGATATTGCAAACGATCAAGAAAAATTTTTCTTGCATTTATTGTTTTAAAAATATCACATTTCCTATTTGTTTCATTTCATATAATCACGTGATGAAAATTGTATTTTTCTGTTTTATTTTTAGTAGTAATTAACTTTTTTTAAAATCAGAACTTCTGAAAATGTGATGGCAACATTTTATTAAAAGCTGATCTTTTTTGAGATCCTCGAGAAGATCAAATTTTATTTTATTTGCGAAATAAATTGTTGAAAAAACCCGATTAAATTAAATGTTTAAAAATTCATTAAAAATGGAGTTTTAATTCGTAGGTCACAACATTAGTATAATTAAAAAGCTAATTTTTTGAACTCTAATGTGATGCAAAAATCAATTTTGAGCTTTAACATTTTCAGAAGTTATAGCGAAAAAACATAAAAATTTGGCTTATTTTTTAATTAATTAAAGTTTAATTAAAAATTCAAAAAAGGGCTCCTAGGTGCATATTCCCGGCACCCAAGGTATACATATACCACATTTGGTAGCTGTAGGTTGAACGGTCTGGCCTGTACAGCGCCACCACACACACACACACACACACACACAAACACACACACACACACACACACACACACACACACACACACACACACACACACACACACACACACACACACACACACACACACACACACACACACACACACACACACACACACACACACACACACACACACACACACACACACACACACACACCAAATGAACATGGAAATGATCGTCCAAATGAACATGATGACTTGCAATTTGAAATTGAAAGCTGGAAAAATGGAATTTCAATCTTACCTAAATTTACAAAGATAATCTCCATACTTGCTTAAACAAGATATATAAAGCGTTTGACTGTGACTATACAGAAAATTATAAAAAAAAACATTGAAAAATTCAGCTAATTAATATTTTATCAAATATCATTGTAACTGCTCAGTGAAGTGTTAAATAATATATTCAGCTATCATTTATATCAATTCAAAAATTTGTGAATGTTTTATTCTTCTTCTTCGTTATGTTATTTTATTCGTTATGTTAATTCGAATGTTAATTTTATTCTTCGTTAAAAATTGCTTGTTTGCCAATCGGTGGAAATTAAATATGTAAAGTAACACGTTGAGGGAATTTTAAAATTATTTTGAAATGAAGTTACAAATTTATAGCCAATGGTGTTTATGTATTGTGCTGCATGTTGACTATTTTCACTATTTTAATCGTTAATGTTTGAATTATTGAAAAATTTTAAATGTTAAAAAGATCGAATGCCTTTAATTTAAAAATGCTTTTAATATATTTAGCAATGATGTAGAAATGTTATAGAATGTATAGAATGTTATAGAAATGTATTTTCCTACATTTCAAATTATTTTCATCATGCCATATGCAAAAAATATTCTAAAGTATTATTCCATATTTAATTTGTAGCTAATTGTCTGTAACAAAACGTAAAGCAGTTAACAGGCATGAAAATAATGTATTACCTTTTCAAACCCAATATTGAAAATAAAATGTTGCGTAAGAATACAAAATGTACAATACGAATACAAAATGCTTGCTAAATACAAGATTTCAACGTTTTGTGAATTAAATGAATGTCCTCATGGAATTAGTTTTCATTCGGAGAAAGCTCAACTAGAGATAATCAAACGGTTCTGCAAGGAAAATGTTTCCTTAAATTCGGAACAAAATCTGATTGGATTAATGGAATAGTTTCCGGAATTGCATCTCTTTGGCACTTTTAAATGGTTTGAATGGAATGCGTATGATTGAGATTTCTCTTGGAAACTTTTAGGATCGATCTCATTTTCATATTAAAATATTTTGTTGATAAGTTTTTTTTTTCATCAACGAGGTGTTTGTAAAGAAATGCAAATTCTTAACGTATAAATGTGGTTTAACGGATGCATCGTTTTATCGTGTACTATAATGATGTGGCTTTGGATTGAATGGTTAGATAATGCTAGGCAAATTGAATGGGCATCAAATAAAAAAAAGCAATTTACTATTGTATTAAGATGCAATAGAATGCGTGTCATGCAATGATTAATCAGAAAATAGGTTTTATTTTTTAAAAAAAGAAATGGAATTCCATTTTAATCAATAGTGTTTCAAAATGGTGTTTTTTTTTACATAATTTGAGATTTTAATGTTAATAACAAAATCTGGAATTAAAATCTCAAGTTATCAGAGCAAAATTTCTTTGAATTAATGGATCAATTTCATGAATTCCTCATATTGTTTTTTAAATCTATGGTCTTAGGTAATTGGCTTTTATTCAATACGAGATAATCAAATGGGTCTGCCAGGGAAATATTTCGTTCAATTCGAGACAAAAATCTGCTTGGATTAATGGATTAATTTCCCGAATTGCGTCTCTGGGGTTAATTTGGAATGGTTTAGTTCGAAATATTTGATAGTTCTTTGCGAATATTATGAACATATTCTGGATGTAGTTCATTTCCATACCAATCTATTTTGCTGTTTAGTATTTTTATTTATAGTGAAATGACTGTAAATGAACGAAAACTGTTCTGCTCTAATGTGCTTTGAAGAATTCATTTCTTTTTTACCATGTACTTAAATGGTGTTGCTCCACGTTATTGGTGAGGGAAAAATACGCAAATTAAATAAGCAATACATTAAAAAAAGGGTTTCGCTATCATATCAAAACACATTATATTACCTGGCCATTAGTCACTAATTAAATAGTGGATTCCATTCTATTTGATTAAAAATGGAGTTTTCGCTTTACCAAATGTCTCTATATATGGGAACTGAGAACTTAATAAAGTGTAACAAGTTATTAGTAATTACGAGATCATTATATTATTTTGTTTACGTTGTTGAATCTAAATAAGTAATATAAAAAACAATTTTTTAAAAATCAATTTCTGCAGTGGATATTAGGTTATTTTAATTACTTTTGATTAAATAATTATAATTTTTATTCTCAAGCTCCGTTTCACAACGAAAGTCAGGCTGCAGTAGCTTCTGAGGGCATGGATCCCTGAACAGCCGAATAACGATCACATTCGGCTTAGTACCCCTAGTGGCATAACTCACAGCATAGAGAACATTGCGACTAGGTTCGAACTCGCAGCACAAGGGATGCGAATCCAACGCCTTGCCAACCAGACTAACAATTACAACCACTATAAAGAACTATTATAAAGGCAAGAAAGTTAATTTTTAATTAATTAATAAAAAATCAATGAATTAGTATTCGAAAAAACTGTATTAACATTCAATGTCATCCACTACAAGTTAAAAAAATTACTTGAATTTGATTGGATGAATAGAAAGTATTTTATTAGCGATTGAAAATTTGAACAGGATATATAGGGAGAGTGTGATCTAATAGTGTGAAAAATGAATTTTAAGTCTGATAATTTTCCATAAGAACGTTTTAATTTGAACAATAATAAAATAAAGGCAATGTTAGGATAGCAAAACTGTAAACATTCATAAGCATACATTATTCATAAGAGTTTTGCTTCTAATGCAACAACAATATAGTTTCATACACAGTTTAATTAGCATTATATTTACAAACACAATTCAAATTATAAAAAGGTTAACGTTCATTTTTGATTCAAAATGAATTTTAAATTGTTTTTTATTTTTTATTGTAAAAATTATACTATTTTCTAGCTGGTGCTTTCAACATAAGAATACATTATTCATAAGACCAGGGACATAATAGCAAAGTATTCCCCATATATAGTTTAATTATCCTTATATTTTACTCAGACATTTAAAGGATTAAAAAAATTCATGAATACATTCGAAACAAAACGAATTTAAATTCTTTTTGAATACCTTAAATTGAAAAATATTTGTAAAAGATTTTAGTTAAGAAGAAACTAAAATTTTGTAATAGAAGAATTTCAACTAAAACATTATCATTACGTTCAAAAATTATTTCAAGTTATTTTCAAAAGTTATTTTTAGAGAGAATTCGTTCTTATAAGAAATTATTACCTGGTTATACTTTTATTGACGACTTTCACGTTCCACCAAAGTGACTTAATAACAGGATAGAAATAATCTCTTTCTGATAAGCCTCCAACTCCATGGGATGAGATGCCATTAACAACTTCGGTATATCCAATCCTAGCTGTCAACGAAGTTAGATCTTAAGACTCTTAATATCTTTCCTGTCGTTGCTTTGATTCTACCGACCATGTAAACAACAAGTTTGTAAACAGAGCTTTCCACTAACTGGCAGTGGATTATTCAGGTCTCAATATTGATGGGTTCAACTTTTTCTATCTTGTTTCTTACCTTTTCTAAATCAGAATGAAGCTGTTTGAGCAAAATATCTTATAAGCAGTTTTAACAGAAGTTAATGTCCTAAGTGCGTAAACTGATGCAAAGCTTATCGAGAGG
>JAOUZG010017399.1:2105299-2121758 GCA_026289955.1 Argiope argentata
ATTTTTATTAACGTTATTTATCGCTAATGAGACATTATATTAACACCCTTAACTCATAAATAAATTCATATAATGCTTTAACATTTTGTGTTTCATCTCCTGCAGTGTTACTCTTAATGCCTGTAAATTACAAATTACTAAGGTGAAAAATTGCAAAAAGTCATTTTTATAGGTCCCTGGTAGTCTTAATGCATTTTGTAATTTCTAGTATTTTTTTTCTATGTATATATTCCATCTCCTCACAAAATTTTCACAGCTTTATTTTTTTTTTCTAGACGGTTTCTTCTTTAAAAGGTCATTTTTAGCAACTAACCTCTCTGTCTAGAAATAATCACCCAATCAGACATTTTACTTTTCTTCATGGCTCTCACGTACACCGTCCCGTCTAAGTGACCTAATAAAAAGATAAAAACAATTCTTTTCCTGGAAGCCTCCGTCGTTATTGGGAGGCAGTCCACTAACAACGATTGAGTATCCAATTTGAATTCCCCCGTAGGAGGGAAGAAGTATTTCTTTGTGCTTTGTCTACTAACGATTTTCATTCTCAATAACAACAGGTTTGTAAACACTCAGACCCATGTGAACAGTAGACTGTTCAAATCTCTATATTGATGATTTCTCTTATTCATTATTTATCGTGAAAAAATTCGTAAATGGGTGACGATTAATGGAGGACTTTCGTAATAAGTGCAATAATTTCGTAATAAGTGCATAATTTCCAGTTATTAGGAAAGTTCTTACAAAGAGGATTATATTAATTGAAATAATATTTGTTAGAGGTTTTAGAAATTTAAATTTAGAACGTTGTTTAAAAATTGACTTTTAAATATTGTTTAGATAGGAGCTATGAATACTAATGTCTTCGAATGAATGATTTGAATAAACATAACGGAAAATTTTCAATATTATAATGACCTTTCATTTGATTATTAATGCATATATACACTCATATGTACACACACAAGCACGGACGCAAGCACACACACATACATATATGCAGTGAAACGGAACTTGTTGGAAAAAAGTACTAGCGCTAAAAAGACTAGAAAGAGGAAAAAACAGTTATAGCATAAAAACGACTGAAAAATCATTTCATTGTGTTTCACAAATTTTCTACTTCTTCTACTTCAACCACGGTGACAACTAACAGGCCACAGATGGTGTCTAGAACCAAAACACGGGCCATGCAGAAAAGAATCCATTAAACTTTACGTCTTCTTCAGACATATATCTTTTGTTCTTAGCCTATCTAGCGCTGGTAATTTTAGTGTTACCAATGCCATTCCAACGTTATGTATTATTTTTGCTAGGGAGAAAAAAATTCGTGTAACCATTTAAAAATGTTTGAAATTTCGTCACTGTAATTGTAACTGTTGGAACTTAATCGTTGTTTTAATATGATCCTTGAATTGTTCAAGGCAAAATACTTTTAGCAAACATTTTATTCCTTTCTTATAATCTGTATGATAGTTAGGATCATATATATCGGGGTCTTTTTATAATCATGCTGCATATAACAATGAATTGATATATTACTGTTCCCCATAGTCTTTTTCAGCCCTCATTATTTGAAAAACTGTACACCGGTACTTTTTACAGTGTAAAACAACTTTTTAATACTGTCTCGTAGCATCCTAGTATGAAATTTATAAATGGGTACTTAAGTATTATACTGTTCAACTTTATCGCCAAATTTAAGTAATCGCCAATGAGTTGCTAAACTGCCAATTATGGCAATCCGGCAATAGTGTAATCAGTTGATCTTTATCGCCAAATTAAAATTCGTTGCCAAAAAGTTACTAAACCGTTGGCGATTGTTGGCGAAGACCTATAAATGCTACATTAATTTAGTTTTAATTATAACCTATTATTATTTATTCGTCTATTAAAATCACATTGGTAATTATTTTTTGTTACATTTCCTTATCCGCGATATTGTATTGTCATTTTTTCACATTAGTCAATTTTTATGATCAACTGATTTTTCAGAAATATTGTTTGCAATTTATTTCAATTAAATCTCTTATTCATGGTTAATTTGGTATTCATGATTCTGCCAAAAAAAATTTATTCAGCAAAAACTTGCAATACACATTAAAACTGGTTTATTTGAGTGCTTTGCATTTTTTCTGTTGTTGTTGTTTCTTATGTCATTTACCATGGACAAGATCGCTAAGGTAGTCAGCTATTTTAAGCCAAAAGAGTGTCTCATTTTGTTGTAGCGCTAATTAAAGCCAAGAGTACGACTTAGCTGCTCACTCACCACATTCGCTTACACATCCCTTTTTTACAAAGGGTACAAACTTAACAGACAGAACACAGAAGAACAACAATGTCCGAACCGGCACTTTAACCCGGGACGACCAGATCACAGAGAAGACACTCTACTCCTACAAAAGGACGCTGGGTGTTTTTTTATGTAAATGGAAGAATCAATACATCCGACAAACCAATAAAGTATCTGACACTAAATAAGTGCTCCGTGGGCATAAATATAGCAAAAAAACATAATTTGGAAAATTCCTTCATATTTTCATATTTTTATACAGTTTGATATTTTTTTTGTTTTTGCTGTTACTAACGACATTCACCATGAACAAACGCGCTGACGGCCGTCAGGGATTTTAAGCTGAATGAGCGCCTCTTGTTTTGAAATAGCACCAGCTAGGATTAAGAGTAAGACTTAGCTACACACTCTTCACAGGCGTTTGTACAATCCCTGTTTACAGAAGGGTACATTCATACACCTTACAGAAGGGCAAGCAAGCCCAAACTGTGATTGGAACCCTGGACGCTCAGCTCTGGAGGAAGACGACTACACCTAGGGCAGGACTCATGCTGATATTTTAATAATAAGAGCAAAAAAATAAAATTAGTTTGTTGTTAATGGTACTTGTCAAAGACAGGCTTACTAACGGCTGTCAGCTATTTTAAGCCGATTGAGTGTCTCTTGTTTTTCAGTAGAGCCAATTAGGACTAAGAGTACTACTTAGCTACTTTATGCGTCACATTTGCTTGCACAACCCCTTTTTACCGGGGTGCATTCACACACTTCACAGATAGAACAAAGAAGAACAATCATGCCCAAACCGGGAAACGAGCCCAGGAAATCCAAATCACGAGAAATACGTGCTACCTCTATGCCAGGACGCTGGCAATAGCAGTTTTCAAGACAATACATGAAAAAATTTCGGCAGATTTTACAGACGAGAAACGTCTGGAAATAAATTATGCTTTGTTTCTGATGCCATTTTTGTCTCTTTTCACTTTATATGCTAGTCTCATATTTATATGAATAGCAGGGAAACATAAAACTACGAAATGGGAAATTCCAAACATAAAAAATGATAAAAAATACAATCTCCTCTTTCTTTCATAAGGATCAATCGATTTGTTGCGCCGGTTTGAGGCGTAAATAGCATTTGAAAACATTTGGGTTGCTTAATTTAATCAAGATTTTCCAAAGAAAAGTTTCGTTATGCTTCTTTTTCAGAAAATAGCAGTCATTCCGCGTCAGTTCCACTTTTTTAATATTTTCTTGTTTAGTCCATCTGGTGCTTCTAGAAACTGGAACAATGGGAAAACTTGCATTTATTAATAAATTTAATTTCCGCCTTGAAACTGAGCCATATGGAAAACAAGAATTCTGTCATTTTTTTTCTTTTACTTTTTGTAGGAAATTATGGCAAAGATAACACGTAAAATTTATCAATACTTCTATCGCGAAATATTTTTTATAAAGCAACATATCTAAAAATACTTCAGATTTAAATATTAATATACAAACTGGGCATCAAAATAACTATTCTTATTTTTTATTCTGGTTTTGAATATAATAATTGAATTTTGATTTTCTTTTTCAATTTAAAATGAATGACACTGCAATATATTATAGAAATTTGATTTTTTTTTTCATGATTTTTATCATGAAATTTGTGCAAAAGTTAAATATTTTTTTTATGAATTTATATTCGTTTATGGTTTAAAAAAAATAGCTCTGCTGTTTTCGATCTGTATTCTTTGGTAATATTTCCATTGCATGGTCTTATTATTTTCTGCATTTTTATTCTTTCATTATAAGTTCACACTGACATCCATTAACTGGAACTGTCTTGGTATGCATTTCTATTGTGTTTCTTTATCCTTTTTATTATTATAATTTTGATTCTTTTGATGTTCGCGTTATTTCGTACGAAAAATGAAAATGTTCAGTAAATGTGGATCTTAGAATTTCTCTTTACTAAGATAATTTAATACTAACATTTAAATTGAATATTTTTAAAAAAAGCTAATTTTACCATTTTTAAAAACATTGAGGCTTGAGTTAGCCATTTCTGTTTTGCTAAACAAAAATTATTCGCATCAGTATTTTATTATATTTGTGTAAATGACGGGATTAATAGGCAGAATACCTTCATCACCTATTTATGCGATACCTAAAATAATTAGTTTTGTTTCAAATTAAATTAGAATTTTATTTTTAAAAAAATCAGTTACGTTGGCGCTATTAGAAAATGCTAATACCTAAGATTTGTGTGACCTTAAGAGTAGATCAGATTAAATTACATTATTATATAAATTATAGCCGGCTCTCTAGATCTGAGGTAGCGCATCTTCCTCGTGTTCTGGGAGTCCCGGTTTGGGGATGGTTGCTCTTTTGTTTGCTATCTGTGAGATGTGTGACTGTGCCCCCCTGTAAAAAGGGGATATGCAAGCAAATGTGGTGAGTGTGTAACTAAGTCGTACTCTTGGCCCTAGTTGGCGCTACTTCAAAAAGAAGAGACGCTCCTTTTGGCTTAAATCTGCTGCTGTATCAGCAGGGGCCTTGTCCATGGCAAGTTTCATTAGTGAGAACAACAACATAGCATATAAATTATTAAAACAGATTATTATTCCTCAGGAATTTTTTTGTTGTAGTGATTCAACAAACACAGTAATTAATTAGTATCTAAAAAATATCAGATGGTTACATCATTTAGAATAAAGCTTGTTAATTTGTTCACAATAAATCTGGATCCATTTCAACACCCGAGTGTGTGTGTGTGTGTATTGGCACTCTGTAAGACTCATCGCTTTTTAGAGTTATGAAATTTGGCTCAGTTATAAGATAACAGGGAACTATCCTATGCACCCCGGACTTAAAATACTAATTTATCTAATCAGATAAATGAGCATAAGATGGTAGAAAAAAAATGTTAAAAGGAAGAAACAGACTATAAACCATACAGGGATCTTCAGAGATAATTCCATCGTTGTCAAATCCTACACGACTGTATTCAATTTTTGGTGAAGTAATAACTGGATGGACGGGACAAGAATACTTAAAAGAATGGTAACTATTATTGATCTTGCAGGGAATTGAAATTACTAACTGAAAAGGAAGTAATTGGCAAATTACACTTTGAGCATCTGTATGGCATGTATAAGCAAATAAAAAATCACTACAGAGTCAGAAATCTGCCCCAACCTTGTGGGCCCTGAGGTTTTGATTTCTTTGGCAAGAACTGGACTTTTGAAGTAATGATTTCTGCTGATTTTGACATGTGGCAATCTGGTATTAGCCATTGAGCAGCCTTGAAGAGGTCTTGGTATTTATGAATTCAGTTTTCTATGGAGTGGATCTTTGGAATGTGGGATTTTTAACCGTTTAATACCCATGCGAGAATTTTGTGTTTTTTAAATGATGCTTTTCAAATCAATTATCACTTATAGCTAATTCTTTCACATTTTAAAATAAAAGGAAATGTAATTTTAACGTTATTCATTTTAAATGGCGAGAAATCTTTTCTTAAATCTTGGTAATTGTTTAAAAATTATTCTTTTGCATATGTTTCAAAGTAATATTTTTATTGAATTAGGACAATTCCCTGTTTCATAAAATATTTAATCACGATTACCTTATTATTATTAGAAACAAAGACGGTTAAATATGCGTATAGTTTACATGATTAGTAGGAAAGTGAATTTATCCTAAAGTTAGAAATTAGAAGAACCAATAGCCTGGCACAGAGGTAGCACGTATTTCTCGTGATCTGGACGTCCCGAGTTTCGAGTCCCTGTTTGGGCATGGTTGCTTTTGAGATGTGTGAATATGCCCCCACACTGTAAAAATAGGCTGTGCAAGCAAAGTTGTTGAGTGTGTAGCTAAGTCATACTCTTGGCCCTAGTTGGCGCTACATCAAAAACAAGAGACGCTCCGTTCGGCTTAAATCTGCTGCTGTATTAGCAGGCGGCTTGTCCATAGGCAAGTGCCATAAGTAACAACAACAGAACCAATATATTCATAATGCCATATGATGTTCCTGGACTTAACCTCATACGAAAGCTTCATGTAAACTATGAACAGAGAAGGTGTAAATGATTAAAATAACAAACGTTTATTTTTATTTACAAGTTAATACTAAAAAATAATTGTTATTTAAAATCACATAGGCATTAAAGAATTAAATTGAAATTAAACACAGTCAATATTCCAGATGAATCAAATGGCCGATAAAGTACCTTATAATTTAGCAAATATCACTTATTGTCACATTTTTTTAATCACATTTTTTTCAAATAAAGTGATAGTGAATCAATTAATTTTTTAATAAAAATATGTTCAAATCTTACGACGATATGATCATTTTTTCAAAAAAAAAATTAATTGACATTTCATATTTAATTAAAAAATTGTGTAACTGTTAATTTAAAAATAAATAATAATTGTTGAAAGAATATGTAGAGCACTCACAAATAGAAAAAAATTTCCAAGCTATTGTGGGCTACAATAACTGCATGGGTGTTCGAAGAATATTATTAGATTTTTCATCGAATTGATTCAATAAGTCAATGACACCAACATTATTTTCCTGTTATACAATTATCTTAAAGGGAAAGTTTTTCGCCGAATAATCCTCCTTACAATTCCATTCGAGCACACCAACTCGTTGTCTTACTGGAGCAAACACTTCTTTGCTCTCAGCCAATATTTTTGCTATCGGAAGGATGAAATCTGTCCGAGTAAATTCTTTGTTAGCTGAGCATTATGTGTCAATAGCTTCACGAATAAAATTTTGCATCACGGTAATTTTTTAAGTTTTATTAGGAAAAAAATGGATCCATATTTATTTGACTAGCTTTTACCGTGACATCGTACGTATGGGAAAGCACACAACAAACCTAAAAACAATTTATTTACAATGCGTATCTGAAATAAAGCAAAATAACAAACGAAAGCCATATTTCTTTAAAACCAAGTCAAGTCTATTTTAATTATCGATCGAGATTGAGATAGCTACAACAATATTATACATATATTTTTTAAACTTTTAATTAACAATAAAACACAGTTGCCAACAATTACAGCACACTGAACATGCGTAGAAATTTTTAATTTCCTTTATTCTGTTATATTTTATTTCAATAGTACTTCAAAATCAATCCGAAAAATCAACTCATTAACAATGATAATTTTAAATGCATCAGACGCTAAAAAAATAAACAGAAATAATCGGTCGAAAACATGATAGGCCTACCCGAACGCATAAGCGATTTGGAGATGAAGATTTTTGGCGGGAAAGTAAGAGAATTATCGTTTGCACTGTTTTCCTCGAATTTTTTCCCTTTTTTTCTTTCGATAAGAACCTTCTTCGTGTCTTAACTAAAATATTAAAAAAGAAATTAGGCGAATTGGTCTAGCCGTTCTCGAGTTTTGTGCTCAGTAACACATTTGGTGATTCATTTTTATTTACATAGATTACAGGATCAAAAGAATGAGAAGAGATAGCAAATATTTATGAGTCAATTAAAAAGTATTTAAAATATTTTCTTCAATTAGTAATGGTGTTAAGATTGTTTTAATTAATTTCATATAATAATAGTTAGAAATGGCAGGAAATTACAACATACAAGAATTCAAATTGTTTGAGAAATTTCTTTTAATTAAATATCTCTGTAATTAATTTTGAAACCAATTTATATATAACAGAGAAATAGTTATTTCAAAAGATAAAGGATTCTAACTTTAAATTTAATTGACTAAATAGTATATTAAATAATAAAAACAAATAATAGGATACTTAACATTGTTTTTAAAAAAGAACATATTCATCATTTAATTAAATCAACATTTTAACTAAATAAAGTGTTTCTATTATAATTGATATAATATATAAAAAACATTAATTTATAGTTTCGCTATATATTACTCCGTCAATTTCGTTTTTAATCTTGTAGAGAAAGAGTAACAACTCTATTATAAAATTAATTATAACAACATTTAACTAAATAAATAAGTTTTTCTATTTTAATTATATCAAATAAAAAAGTGTTAATTTATTGTTTCGCTAGATATTACCCCGTCAATTACGTTTTTATTCTTATAGAGAAAGAGTAACTACTCTATTATAAAATTAATTAAAACACATAGAAATATTTCCCATTTGTAAGTTAGTTTTATTTAGCATCTCTTTATACCTTTGATCAGCTTAAAGAAAAATTTGCATTTAAGTTAATGGTGAATTTTGGAAAGTTCTTGGTTAAAAAATATTGACTTATTGCTTCTGAATTCCCTCTAAATAACATTTTAGTTATAAGGAATATCTTGGAAAAAAGAACTTTATAAAGAATATAATTATATTAATCATAACCTTTGATTAATTTCTCTTAAATATTTCTCAATCTGAAAGTATTTCAATGCTAATCTAGGCACAGCCTTTTTTCAATTATGATTTCTTGACACTTCAAGGAAAACGCTTTATAAGGTGTGTAACAATACAAAAAAACTGTTAAAGTATTAATACCAAAAAGCGTGATAGTGTTAAAATAATCCTTTAAACACTATGTATAAAAATGTCTGGATTCTAAAACCTGCAATTATCATCTTAGTAAAACCTCTGACTTTAGAATATGTATTCAGTTTGAAAGAAATTTCAAAATATGTATTTGTTTAAGAATATTGTAGAATAAACATACTAAAGTCTTGAGTTTATCTTGAGTGTGTTCATTTCCATTGGCCTTATTCAATTCACGTCAACAACGCGACAATATATATTCGACAAAACAAAATCTAAATGAAAACTAAAATAAAAAATATGAATTCAAAATTAAGTAAAAAAAATATTTCTCATACAGTTCCAAATTTACAAAATCTGCTATATATTACGTTTCTCCCGTATTCTGATGTGAAGTGTTCTTTGTGAAGAGTGAGAATTTCAGGTCCACCAAAGTATGCCAAAAGCAGAATATACAATTTATTATCCGCTAAAAATGCATAAAATCTGAACATTAATTTTAAATAATTGTAAAAAGTTGTTTAATTTTTGAAATTTCTTTTGTATTACTTTATCAGAATTTCCGTTTTTCTTTTTCAATTTAACGAATATTCTGAAGATAATATTTGAGCACGTTCATAAAAGCCTCTAAAATCAGAATTTTATTTTACAAATTTTAATACAGAGAATGAATTTTAATATTCAGAAAAATGCAATAATTGACGATTTCGAATGGACTAATGCTTAAGCTATATTAATAATTATTTAATGTTGCTATGAAATTAATTAATAACTCATAAATGTACACTCTATAACAAAAAAGCACGCGCCAAGAATGAGTTATCTGATTGAGACTTAAATTGATGGATAGAAAGACAATATGCAAAATAGTAAATGATTAAAATCTCAGAACAAATTGAATAATTTATGTCAGTGTTACAGTAAGAAGTTTAATAAGGGGGCGACAGGCCTCTAATCTGGACACAAGCTGCCACACGGAGTGGCAAAGACCAATTAAACTTCAAGATGGTCTCCTGCGATATTTCCTGCCAAATTCGCTCCAATTGTCCAAAGAAGTCATGAACATTCCTTGGCAGATGCAATCACCTTCCCAGCATATACCAGACATGCTCGATTGGAGAAATATCTAGCAATTTGGCAGGCCAAGGAGGTGTTTGACAAGCTTGCAGACAGTTCATAGCAACACGTGACGTCTGTGGTGTGGCATTGTCCTGCTGAAAAGCCAACTGAGGGTAATGCAAAAGGAACGATAGCAAAACAGGTGATAGCATGTCGTTGGTTCGATAAGGTTCAGTAATTGTACCTCTAATGACTACCAAAGGGGTCCAGTATCAAAAGGAAATGAAACCCCAGACCATAATGACTTGGCGAGGACTCGGTGTGGCGTGTGATTGTGAAAGCAGGATCCCCCCCTCTGCCTTGGGTGTCTTCAAACACATTTTCTATTATCGTCAGGACACAGTTGGAAGCGGGATTCGTCCATAAAGACTGTACGTCCCAGTCGGCATCATTCCAACCTTATCGAGACATGCCCCACTGTAATCTGGTTCGAAAAGTTTGCAGGCATGAGTGGCAGGTGGCGTAACGGTTGGCACCGTTTCCCACTCGATAGATCTCGCTGTCTCAACCGTCTGCGAATGGTGACGGGGGACACTGGTGTTTAGGTTGAACGTCTGATGGTTGATAGAGATGAAGAAAGAGCTGTGACAGCTGATCGGACAATCAATCCTTTGTCACGACCTGCTGTGGCCATAGGTCGACCGCTACCATCCTGGCGCTGAACTCTGTCATCCCCCCACCCATCCTTGCCATCATCGCATCGCTTCGACTCAAATGACGAGCGATTCTCCGATTTGTCCAACCGGATTCTTTCAATCCAATGATACGACCTCTGTCAAACTCTAAAAGTTGCTCGTAATGAGCACGAACCCTGAGGCGAGGCATTTTTATAGTTGTTGAAAGATAATCCTAATTCCAATCAAACCGAAAGTTTTAACAGCCATTGAAGAACTGCTCCTTATATACACCTGCTGGATGCGCAGTTCCGATGCGGTGGAGATCTAACTATTCATTTATTGGACACCAAAATTTAATTATTTGCACACCTGTTCTAAACATTCATGTATACGAAATTTCAAAGCAATCGAATGATTGCTTCTTGGTGCATCAAATAAAGTGTCATATAGAGTGTAGTTACTTTAGCTCACTAAATAGCTTCCATTTAAGATTTGTTTAATATGAAATATATTTTTCTCTATCTGTATGGATATACACTTTAATTTTAATTAATAGCTCTCTCTATTTACATGTGACAATGCATTTATTTTGATCATGAGAACTTTTGAAAATGTGCATGAATTTAAACATATTGGTTAATTTTTTCACAAAGTTGGGTCTGATAATTTACCCTAAAATATAAAATGATTTTTTTATTATATATAATATATAAAATAGTGTTATATATAATATCCACAAATAAATTGTTACACGCTGTAAGCCACAGTTAGATGCAATAAACCAGTAGGATTTTAATTATTTTAGAGTGGTATGGAGTTTTCAATATTTCAATTTCTAGCATTTGCTTCCTTTATTTTATAATAAAGTACTCTTAGATGCATTTATTATTAATAAAAGAATAAAGAATAACGTATATTTAAAATAAAGGATTTTAACAGAATAGCGTGAATAACGATATAGTAGTTTTATCATCTATGATCGCATAGAGGGTACATTTTCCTTTCCTTTCATTAAAATGTTATTTTAAAAGGATATTATTTATTTGACTTAATCATATTCTAACTAGGAAACATGATATTATCTAATCAAATACATTTAAAAATATTATTTGATTTAATTTAGTTATAAAACATTTTCTTATAAACACATTCACTTACACAGCCCCTTTTTTACAGGGACACATTCACTTACACAGCCCCTTTTTTTACAGGGACACATTCACTTACACAGCCCCTTTTTTATAGGGACACATTCACTTACACAGCCCCTTTTTTACAGGGGGGCCCTGTCATACACTTTGCAGATAGGACACAGAAGAACAACCAAGGACGAACCGGGACTCAAACCAGTGACGCCTAGATGACCAGGATGAAGCGCTACCTCTAAGCCAGGACGCCGACCCAATTTCTTATATATACTCGTGCAATTTACATCTTTCGATGATACATCGTTTACATTGAAATATAAACATACTTAGCTTAATTTCTATCATTTCTGCCAAAATTATTGCTCTTGATTTTTTTTAAATGTGAATTTCAGTTGCGAATAATAAAAAAAGTTACACAATTAGGAATGTTAAAAACATCGAAAATATAATGCGTACTAGAGAGAGGAGTTCCTATTATTGATCGTTAATATATTTTATTTCCATGTGCATGATTTTTAATCTTAGTATCTATGTTATTGAAATTGTAACTTTTATTGGAGCATAGAAACATATTTTAAACCAAAATTATTAATTTTTCCATTATTTTATTAGAAAAATATCTACTTTTCGTTGAAATTATTTTCTGTGAGCTATTTTGTCTTACGATTCTTTGAAGATTTGAAATAAACCGATTAAAAAAAACTTAATGGATAGGTATATTATTTATAGCTTTTAATAAATAAAACATACTTAAAAAATTCAAAACAAAGAGTAGAATTCTTTTGGAAACATAGCATTACGGAAATGTTATCATACACACGTATTATAAGAAAACTTCTAAGTACTTTCTGTGAGAAAATCTTTTTACCCCTTTGCTTCCTGAAGGCATTTAAAGAAATGTAGCATGCTACTTTGCTTCGTAGAATAAGGAAAGGTATTTATATCCGTTCTTTCTTTATATTCTTATTCTACTTATGCTTCTACCATTTCTTCGCAGTTTTTACCTCCAGGCAGCAGAATTCTTTTTTGGCGGGAAAAGTCAGAGAGAAAATGTTGAATACAGTACACGTAGTGCAAATGATTTTATCGATCCAAAAAATACGCCATTATTTTTGTAGCCAACATTCTTAAATGTATCTCTTATATTTCAACTCTATGGAAAAAAGAAAAATATTTAAACATACCAAATTCTTTCTTTCTTTTTTTTTAAATCTGAGAAACGTTGTCTCCCAAAAATATTCATAGAATAGAGGTAACTAAAAAAAGAGTTTGAAACTAGATGTGATAGTGGTTTCTTTTTGAAACGTAGCTTTTCAGAGATAAACAGGCGATATCATTTATATCACTTCTCCAAATTTTATATTCAGAAAAAGAAATTTCTATGCTTTGCCAAAAAATATAAATATCGTGGATTTACTTTTCAAAAATATGGGATCATAATCTATTTCAGAGGAAAAGAAATCGCCATATTCATTTTAGAATTCAAAGAATTTATTTTTCTTCTTATGAAATGCGGAAAATCGAAATATTCAGAATTGCCTAGTCAGATACTCTTTTATTTATCACCATTTAAGTAGTTTTTAATTAATTTGCATATGATGTTAAAATATGCAATAATTTTCAGGGTAGTTTTAATTTTTTTAAAGAAATTTAAAAGTAACGAGAAAAATTTAATCTCAATTCATATAGGTCCACAGTATGATAAGTTATATAATTATTGTTTAACATTAGATTTACGGAACCCGTCAATTTGACGGGTTTCCGATTTCATGCTTTAAAATTTCGAACATGTAAATATTATTCTTAAAATATTACATATTGGTTTTTAATGATATAATGCATTGAATATATATTTTCATTTAATCCTCCGAAAGACCTACATTGTATTTCTATATATGTTGTATACCTTACTTCACGAAAATCCCTCAAATTGACTGGCTTCTTAATTTACCACCAAATGTTTCAAATCTTGCGAAATAACAAATATGAAAAAAAATAATAATGGCTGTGTACAATCAGTGTAGGATTCATGTGTTTGGACTTATTACTTACAAACCTTGCAAACCTTGTCATATCAAAAATAACCATTTCGTCATTTTTTCAATTAGCTGAAGAACTAGGCAGTGATCATCACGACCAACAAAATACAAGTTGCAATTAATTGTATGATGTACAAAATTGAAATGTCCAAACATCTTGCCAAATTGGGTTATGTAAAAAAATAGGTCAAGTAACATTTGCATTAAATATAATAAGTAGTATGTGAAACGTGTGCATCCAAAATAGAGTTCACATGTAAAAAATGTATTGGAGACAACTCTGAATAAAAAACTGTTGATTTAAGATAAAAATATTTACAATTTTTTTATTTTAATTTACCCATCAAAAAGATGGATTTCAGTAAAATAGGTATACGGCCTACACCCATAAAACTTGCATTAATAATTATATAACTTGTCCTACTGGGAATAAAGATAGCCAGGAAATTGTTAGAATATGTTTCGTACTAATATGAAAGCCAGGTGGACTATAACTCATTCCCACTTCGTCATTATTTTGCAAATTGGTGAAACAGCTGAGATAAACTATTACCGCTATGAAGGCTAGGTACATTGTGGTACATCTGGTCATTAGTATGCAAACATCGTCATCATTAGTATGTTTACATAACATCTTGGATATATTTCTCACCATATGATTTCTTGGAGCAATATAAATAGGTCCAGCCTCATTATACAAACTTAGAAAGAAATGAAATATTATATATATATATATATATATATATATAACTTTTATTTTCAATTTTACTAGCAGGCAAACAAAGTTTTGAAGCTCGACTGATTCTGATATGAAAAAAATTCATCGAATTCCTGAATATCAACGCAATTAATAAAGACAATTCTTAATAATTTAGAAAATGAATAATTTAGAAATCAAGTTGTAACTTTAGTTTGCGATAAATCCTTAAATTTAACAGTCTAACTCTAAAAACGAAAAATTGATCCATTAAAAGCGTTAAATGTCCAAATTGTTGCCTACGCATGTTGAGGCTTCAAAACCCGCTAACCAAAACAACATCATGTTCTCACATGATAGCAAGATGCTGGAGAAATTAAATTTGTATATAATATACAGATAAGATTATTTTCTTCAATAACGTTTTCAAATTTATTTAATTTATATAATAAATCGGTTCATAAAAAAGGAAATATTTAACTTTTTCATGCTTATTAATATTATTTTTATTCAGAATTTGGAAATAAGAAGAATTTGAAATATACTACTATAATTTATAGGTCAATAAGGTGATAGTTGTAAGATGGCTATTGCATTATTTGGAAATATGCCATTCGATAATACAAGGCTTGCTTATAAAGGTTTTATTTACAATTCTTGCACGTTTAAAATCCCTACACTTTTAAAATTTATAAATTTATAATTAAATACGTTTTTAATATATTTGATTATTTCAAATCATTTTTGAAACATTATTTGATATTTATATAAGAAGCTTCCGCAAATGGAAGACTATTTTTTTTATCCCTTATTATTTTATAGGAATAAAATTTTTAAAATCAGCAATAGCCAATATTACACTTCAAATATATTTTAGGTTGTATCTTCTAAATAATTCGAAATTTTAAAGTGATTGCTTATTCATAATGGAACTTAACGAAGTATACTTTCTTCCAAATAAAAATAACATAATTTAAAACTTCATGCAAATGAAAAATGTAAAAAAAATAATTAATGAGTATTTATAAAATCAACATAATTTTCATGAATTTCTGTGTAATTTTTTAAGAACACCAATGTTTTTAATATAATGACCGTCCAAATGCCGAAACTATATAAAATTAAACCAATAAAACTTATTTAGTGAAAATCAACGATTTGATATTATTGGTGTCTTCGAAGGAGATAAAAAAATTTCGTAATTGCTTTTAGATTAACATGCTCATCGATTTCATTAATTGATCTTTCTTAATTGGATTTTAACTTTTATTCTCTTGACTGAATGAAACGAATTTTTAAAGATACATTAATTTTCATGAAAAAATATAATTCAATTAACTGCGAAAATGGATTAATAAATATATAAAATACTAATTTTTCCTTATTTTTTATTAATAATTAATAAGAGCTAAGAATAAATATATTAATATTCCATTTACAGAAAATGAATTCTAACTTTTGTTGAATAGACGAGAACCATCTATAGAAATTTCATTGCGAGAGTGTTTGCGGTGCACTTCAAAGGTTGCTTCTGTCAATGCATTAGAGAGTTTGTCGTCCTGAATCCAAGGCAATGACCTTCCCTTCCATATCGTAAACATCTCACCGGACACAATACGTTTTAATATTCGGTGTGTTCAATTTAATCACGATCCTATAGCAAATCTAAAAGTTTAAAGGTGAGCTTAATTTTCTGAATGATAAACTAATTTATGTTATTTGAAAAACTCTATTTTATATTGCTTGAATCATTAAATATATTTCTGAAAAACATTACTAAGTTAAATTTTTATAAATTGTTCTAGTTTAATTGAATAATTATGTACTTCATCCCCAGCAAAATAGCAGAAAATCTGAAATTTTTTCTCAAAAAATGTCAATAATTCTCCGATCTTAATTAAGCCTTAAGTTTTATTATTTTAATTAAATAGTCAAATATCCTAAATCTCCTAAAAGTTTAAGGATGAGCTTAATTTTCTGAATGATTAACTAATTTATATTATTTGAAAAACTCTATTTTATATTGCTTGAGTCATTAAATAGATTTCTGAAAAATATATTGCTT
>JAOUZG010017399.1:2121768-2136034 GCA_026289955.1 Argiope argentata
ATATTGCTTGAGTCATTAAATAGATTTCTGAAAAATATATTGCTTGAATCATTAAATAGATTTCTGAAAAATATATTTCATGAGTCATTAAATAGATTTCTGAAAAACATTACTAAGTGAAATTTTTATAAATTGTTCTAGTTTAATTGAATAATTATGTAGTTCCTCCCCAGTAAAATAGCTGAAAACTTGTTGATAATCTGAATTTTTTCTCAAAAAATGTCCATATTTCTGCGATCTGAATTAAGCCTTAAGTTTTATTATTTTAATTAAATAATTAAAACTATTCTAAAGCCTGGCTTTTAAATGAAAATACTAATACAGTTTTAAAAACTTATTCGTAAAAATCCGTTGTATTTGCTAAGATGAAGGAAATCAATACCAATAATGACTTATCAGGTATTTATTACTGAAATTTTCTGTTAAAAGACAGAGTATAGAACAGTTTTTATTATTCAATTAAAATAATTAAACTCAAGGCATCAGATCTGGGTTAATTCAAGATATATTTTTCAGACTTATAGGTCAATCGTACTCATGGATATGAAGAAAGTGTCAGAGAGACAAAAAAATGATGTCTGAAGATGATCGTGAAGAATTAGTTTATGAAATCGTCTAATAAATCTTTGAAATTTTTGAGACGAAATTTATATGCGGCAATGTTTGCTAATGCAATGATAGACTTCTTTAAACATTGATCTCTTTAATTCGGAATAGATATTTGCTCACTTAGATTCAAAGAGATTCAAGATAAACAAAAATTCCTTTTTATTAAGCGAAAAGCACATCTTATTTGGAAAATATTTCGCGAAATGCTCTAACATTAAGAAATTATTTGAAGTTAAGTCTTACAAATTCATATAAAACTCGCATACTATTTTTGGACGAGTTGCAACATAAAAGAAAGAAGAAAAAAAATGTCCTTCGGATTTGCCAAGATGAAGGAAATAAATACCAAGACTGACTTACTTATCCGGGTTGTTTTCAAGAGATATTTTTCAGACGCATTGCTCAATCGTACATATGGATATGACGAAAGAGTCAGAAGGACAAAAAAAGTTAGATGTCTGACATTCTGAAATAAGAAATTATTTCTGAGTTGCTTAATCCTTTTCTTATAAATGGATCTATTTTATTTCAAGAACAGTAGAGCACAATTTTCCTTATAGATCTATAGAACACTATAATATGATTATTTTATTAAAATGGATTTTTTGAATTCTTAACGAAGAAGAAATTTACAATTAATTTTCTAAGTTGAGAAATAAAATAAATTAAACGATATTGAAATAAAATATTAATTTAAGGAAACAAAGTTGAAATTTCACATTCCTTTACATATTTATAAATTTTTTAAAGTAAAATCAAATACTACATTGTTTTTACCTTCTATCATTTTATATTTAAAATAAAATTCGAATTTATATTTATGTAAACAAACATTTCGTATATTTATAATCCCAAATAAGAGAATAAAAGATGGTATTACATTAAAAAAATGAAAAAAAAATCTATAAATCAAGATAACCATTAACCCTTTTCCTATAGGATAGGAATGTTTTCAAGAAATTCGAAAACCTTGGAAAATAAATAAGACGCCGTATTAATCAATAGTTTCAAGCGATAAATGACAATCAAGTATAATTTTAAAAGTTCAAGAAAATATTCTTTATGTTTAATGGATAGTATAATAAAAACTTGCAATAAGGTTATTAAAATTGCTTAAAAGTCCAATAATGGTTTAATTCGTAGAAATATGCATTCTCGTATACATGAAATATGCTGATAAGATCAGAGGTCAGGGTGCTATTTTATATATCTTAATACTATTGTCTTATCTAAGCTACTTCTTCTTTAGATTCATATATTTGGAAAACAAGTTTATTGTTTTCTAGAACAGAATGTCTAGGAAATTAGAATAACTTTTTAATGCTCAAATTTGATTTTTAGTAAAGTTGATGTTTAAAATGAAGAATTTTTTATAATAATTTTAATTTATTTGTATGAGATATCATATATTTCGTTAAACCTGAACTATACTCACCAATATAGATTATCAACGGAATTTAATTAAAAAAAGTTATTAACAATATTATCAGTGATAAAATAATATATGTTTACATAACGGTAGTATAATGCGAAAATGGCATATTAATAATTAAAGTATATCCATTTTTAATAAGTTATACTAGAAATTCTATATTTTAAATTTTAGTAATTGTTGTATTTAATTTTTTTAAAAGTAAGAAAGATGTTATTTTAAATGTACTTATCAAATATAATTTTTGTAGAATTCTCCAATTTTATGTGATATCCAATTATTTTTCAAACTAGATAGTCCAGAAAAAGTTAATTTTTTGAAGAAATACACTCTTGCAGATAAATTAAGGAAATTTAAAGTCACGAGGAAATAGAAAATGCATATACTACCCATTAAATGATATATGCAAATATCCCATATGCCCATTAAATGATATATGCAAAATTTGCATATTTATCAAAAAATGTATGCAAATTGTAGAAAGCCACCAGATAACACCGATACCAGGCTACAATAACGAGATATAACAAAGGGATGTATAAAGAATACAGACAAAGAAGTAAAATGATTCGAAAGCGCTTTATAAGTCTTTCAGTGCCATAACCGTATAGTTATGACGCAAAGAGGCATGATTTGATGACGCAAAGAGGCATGATTGAATGATTTTTTATTAGGTAGAATTATGAACCATCAGGAATGTGCTCTTACCCTTACTTATTCTTAGGCAGCGATTCGAATATTTAATACAAAATTAAAATAATAATTGGTTCAAATGATGCTTTCATTGGTTATCTTCTTAAAAGGTTTAATTTTGTATCGGATAAATACATTTTTTTAAAAATTATACTGCAGAGGCAGAAAAAAGAAAGGATGTACATAAAGTGTACATAGAGAAATATTCAAATTAGATCATTATAATTCTGATTAAAACATCTGTATACATAAAAAATTTAAAAAAAATATTAATTATAAATATTAATTATTAAAATTAAAAAAAATATTAAATATATTATAATTAATATATAAAAATATTACTTATAATTTTATATTAATTAAAAATTAAATCTGCTATGCAAATTTCAATGTATCATGTCAGAACATAATTTGTTGAACGGCCAAGCACCGCGTGCTCGTGCAAATTAAATTATATTTTTATTCATTTTAATGGTTTCCTTGAATGAGTCATTTTAGTATTGCAAGCGATCAAAAAAACTTTATCTCGCATTTATTGTTTTTTGAAAAAACCATATTTCCTATTTATTTCATTTTATATAATCATGTGATCAAAATGACATTTTTCTAGGTTTTATTTGCTGTAGTCGTTAACTTATTTTTTTGAATCAGAGCTTTTGTAAATGCAATGGGAACACATTATTAAAAGCTGACTTTTTAGATGACCGTGCAGATAATAAAATTTTTATTTTTCGTCTTCGGATTATTATTTTTTTTGCCTAAGGATTTTTGTTGACGCCAAAAATCTCATCCCCAAAATACCATTATGTTCTAACATGATAATAAATGTGGCAGTACAATAAAAATTTCAAATCAATGGTTACAGTTTGGATTTAAAATAAAATGAATTACCCCGTGGTTTTGGATTAACAGAATTTATATATTGATTATTTAATTAAATTTTTAAAAGAAATTCAAGTTCAAACCATTTTCCGAAAGTGCCTAGTAAAATTCCATAACTCAACAAGGTAGCAAAGTCTGATATTAACCTTCCCAATGAATAAATCTTTCACACGGTAAGGCTACTGGTATGCTTTCTGGTATGTAAAAGACGAGTCAAGAGTGATTTTTTGCCTGAAATTTTGAAATTTTGTTGAATGTAATTTGTAATATTGTTTTAGTTTTCTTAACCATTTCATTAATAAGGGATCCTGAAATCATCAGTACTGATAAAAGTGAAATATGCCAATGTTAGAACATATTAAGCCAAGATAAGTTAGCCAAGAGTAGATATTTTCGGCTCGAAAGAAAGTGCATACCCTGCTCGAAATAATATTATCATTGTGATTGTAATTGTGATAAAAACATTAAATGAAAAGTGATAATCCATATCATAATATATGACAAACAAAACAGTGTATTTTTCCAGTAAAATCTTAAAATAATGAATAGAAATATCTTTAAAAAGCATATCTAGGAAATATTTTTGAAATATAATATGAATATAGTCACAAGAAAAGCTATAATAAACAATAAGCATGCAAATGTTGTCACTAAGTAAAAAATAGATTTCAATCCCTTATTAATCCAAAAGATTTAAGGCCTCAGAAGATTTTGTGTCTCCGCTGATAAGTTCTCAAAAAGGGTATATTTCCAATAGGGAGGAGTTATTGTTTATATCAATGCTCAATAATAAGTAAAACTCATGAAGTTGAGGGTTCATATTTTCTTACGACGCCTAGTAAAATTCTTAAGTTATCAAAGGGGCAAGCCTTAACATTAAAAGATATCTTTCAATAGAATATACACTGATGTTTTAGAAAAACTCGTATAGCCAATCCTATACAAATAATGGAGGTTTGAAACGAACAAAGTAACGTGATGTTGTCTACATTGTTTATAATTCAAATACAGGTTATCAAGATTTAAGTGATTTTCAATAATCCTCGGCGCATGAGAAATGGGCACATTATTTTCGAAATAACGATGCAATTGGATTTTCTTGCCCAACCATTTCAAGGGTGTACCTCGAATATAAGGATTTTGGTTAAGCTGTAAATCTCCGACATCCGTGTTGCTGGAAAAAGATCTTGAAGGAACGAGATCATTGACCACTGAAAAGAATAGTTATACGAAATGGACGTCCAATTCTTCCTCAAATTTCTGTGGATTTGAATGTAGGCCCATCAAAAAGTATAAGTGCATCGTACTCTAATTCATACGGGGTTTTGAGGCCATAGACCGTTGTTGACTGATTTTTATCATTGTTGTTGTTATTATTGTTGACTGAGCGGTACAAATATCTGCACCGTGCCGGGGATCAATAATACCGTAATGGGGCACTAAAGGAGACCAGGGACCTTTGAAATGACTTTTTGCAATTTTCTCTTTAGCAATTTCAAACTTTACAGGAATTAAGAGTAACAGTATAGAAGATGACACACAAACTTTTAAAGCATTATTTTAATTTATTTATGAGTTACGGGGATAATATAATATAATATTAGAGATAAATGACGTTAGTCAAAAATGTTCCTGCAGCTCCAAATTTTTTCGAAAGCACTCCAATTTCTATTATTAATTTTCTCTAACACTTTTGAAAGAAAAATTAGAATTAATCTTGAAGTTTCAGTGCGAAATATCAAAATTAACCAGTGTAATAACTCAAAACTACTTAAACTTTTTTTAAAAAATCTATAGTTTTGAGTTATTATATTGATTAATTTTGATATTTCGTATTAAAACTTTAAGATTAATCCCAACTTTTATTTCAAGAGGGTTAGAGTAAGTAATAATAAAAATTGGTGCCCTTTCGAAAAAATTTGGAGAGCCTGGAACATTTTTGATTAACGTTATTTATCACTAATATTATATTATATTAACAACCCTAACTCATAAATAAATTTATACACTGCTTTAAAATTTTGTGTGTCATCTCCTATAGTGTTACTCTTAATGCCTGTAAAATTTCAAATTGCTCAAGAGAAAATTGCAAAAAGTCATTTTTAAGGTCTCGGGTCGCCTTAATGATTGGAAAAACACTGTCTGTTCTAATGAGTCAGGTTTTCAATTATATAAAGCAGATGGTTGAGTACTAGGTGTGGAGAAAACCCCATGAATCTATGGATCCTTCATGACAACAAGGAACTGTTCTAGTCATTGAAGGCTCTGTGATAGTATGGAGTGTGTGCAGTTGGCATGAAATGGTACCGTTGATACTTCTAGACTCGATCATAATAGAACAGCGGTACGTTAACATACGTTCTGATCATCCACAACCTTTCATATCCTGTGAAAATTCTAACGGACGTTGGCAATTCCAACAGGTTAGTGCATCACTCAAAATATCTACAGTAGATACTGAGTGGTTTGAGAAGTACTCAATTGAATATTTCTCTTGGTGACCCAATTACCCTGACATAAACCTTGCCGAGCACATCTGAATACTTTGCAGCATGCTGTTCTTTAAAGCTATCGGTCACATCTACTCCCATTGCTTTGTCGACTGCTATTCAAGAATCATGGTGTAGAATTTCCACAGAATAACTTTACCAATTAGTTGAATACATGACACGCCATGTTCAGGCATTTCTTAGTGCTCTTGGAGACTCTACACGACATTACATTAATGTACTATTGCATTTCGTTAACAGTATACAGCTTCCAAGCTTATAAAAAATACATAAACTTGTAATTTTTTTCATTAGACTTAGAAAACATGTTGAATGTATTTAGCAGCATGTTTTTTTTGTTTTTAATGTCACTTGACATTCTGAATTTACCAATGTTTCATAGTCACTTGACATTCTGAATTTACCAATGCTTCATAGTCACTTGACATTCTGAATTTACCAATGCTAATTTTTAAATGATAACTCATTGAGATAAGGATAAAGAATTATCAACCAAGCAATTCATTACAAATAGGTTCACTATGAAAGCCCGTTTATATCCTATTTGAAAAAGAGTTATCATTGTGAAGAGAATTATGAAAAAGACACTATAGGACAGTTGATTATCCACATTGCTCATATATGAACTTATAACTGCATACTTGCTTGGAAGACTTTCAAAATCGCAAAAAACACCTTTCCAAAGCATTTTAAGGAAATGTTTTTAAAATATAATCGAATTATGCTGCAAATTAAAAAATAATTATGAAACTTTAAATATTAATTTTTTTTGAAGCGGAAAGTTAGCTCCAATTTCTCATTAGCTCAAAAATATAGCACGCTGAGAGAATTTCTAAACTTATCTCGAAATAAATACAATTCCAAATAATGATTTCTTTTTCTTAAACTTTGAATCAAATTAAAATAATGTAGAAGAATATAGAAATGTGAGGAATAGCTGAGAAAATAATGCGGTAACACTTTGAACTTCTCAGACAATTGAATAATTTATTTATAAATTTCTACCTTCGATGCATTTGCCTTCATTGTCTGTAAAAATAATACCATATACAATATTTCCATGATCTATAAAACATAGTTGTACTCAAGGTCACGTAAAAATACAATGGGGAATATTACAACAGATATCCCCCTCTCCACAAAAAAAAAATTGATGAAACCGACGTTAGTAATACAAAATATCGAAATTTGATTCTTCAAGTATCCTCCATATATTTCTTTTGAATATTTCTCCGTTTGAATTTCGGAGAGTTCAGATATTTTGAATCCAATAAAAAATGAAACAAATATAAATTTGAATTCTTTCGTAAGATATTTTGAATATATTTTAAAACTTTCCAAGCACTATCATTCTTAGAAATTGGGAAAGCATCAACAATTATGTTTAAATTCCAGCATATCTTTGATAAATACACTGTTAGTATTTAGTAATAACTTCCAATGAAGGTTTAACTTGTAAATTTATGGAGAAATATGGTATTTTTCCTTTATCCAGGAGCAAGCAAAAAGTCGCCAAATAAATTTGACGAAATTCTACATTGGCTTTTAATCTTCAATTGGCGGTGCAAATTCAATGCTAGTAGAATTTTTGGTCAGTTATTTATAGTAAAATTAATTATTAGGACGGGATAACCTGGTTTGAAGGGCGTTGGGTTGGCATTCCTTGGGCTGCGAGTTCGAACTTGCCAATCGAATATTCTCCGTGTGTGTTGGACGTTAAATCTGTCGTGGGCATAAAAATTCTCTTTGTTGAGAGTAATTCACTGGGAGTACGATCTGTTAATGAATGAATGAAATGCATGAATGAAGTTCGCCGGGTAAAATGGTTTTGTGATGTGTGTGAGCTAGAAATCAGACTTCTGCCTTCGGGTGCTCAGGAATTATATCTTCAGAAACTGCTGCATCCCTCTTTTTGATGTAATGCAGAACACGAGAACAACAAAGTAATTATTTAATGAAGAGTAGCTAAAATAATATTTTTCCTAATAACCTAAGAAGGAATTGATTTTAAAAAAAGTGTTTGTTATATCTTCAACAGGAGATGGGATGGCATTTTTTGTCATGCAGGATGCATTCATTATACACCAGTGGTCAATAACTCTATTGAAAGAAAACACGGTCTTCCAAGCTGAGCTCCTAGCACTCAATAGAGCAGTTAATTACGCAACCTCTCTTCCTTCATCTGATCCAATCATTATTTATGTCGGCAATAAAGCAAGTATACAAGCCTCACGCTTTCCAAAATCCAATAGCCAATTAGCAAGAGATACCTTATCCCTTCTTCTTGAAAATCCTCATATTAAAATTTCATGGATCAAGGCACATGTAGGCTATGACGGGAATGAAGCGGCGGGCAAACTGGCCAAAACAGCGGCCAGGGCTAATGAAGATCGGAATATAATGAAACTTCCAAGATCTCATCTAAAGAACATCATCTCCAAACCGATATGATAACAAGATTCCAAAAGGAATGGGAAGAAGGCAAAACAGGTCGTTCCATATATAACACAATACCGAAAGTTTCTCTCTACGCTGCCAACTGGAACAGAGCGAATGTCCTTTTCTTCACTGGACACGGTCCACTCCCGACATACCTATACAGATTCCATCTAGCCAACTCTCCTTACTGTAGCTGTGGGGAAATAGGATCTCCAATTCACTATGCCACAGAATGCCTACCTCACTCTCTCATGGCGTATGAGAAAGCAACAAAGAAGTCTCGAAGAAGAATGGTAAAGGAGAGTTGCATCAAATATCCTTTCACGCGGCAAAATCCAGTCTATAGTAAACCACATTCCTAAATACCAAGACCTCTTCAAAACCTACAATAGTTGAGATCAGAATTCCCCTTGTGATAATCAACAAAAATTATAACTTAAAAAGTCCCTCAAAAGTGCAGATTTTTCCTTTCTTCTTCTTCTTTTTTCTTTTCTTTTCTTTTCTTTTCTTTCTTCTTCTTCTTCTCTTTCTCCCATCTTGTGCTCATCCAACTGGTTAGATAACTTAGCGTTATAGGCACCGGACACATTTTTTCTCTTAAAGTAGTTTAAGTAAATATCAAATTGCTTTTGATGAGGTTTTTCTAGAAAAAATCAAAACGAAGACAAAATGATTAAAAATTTATAGAAATTTTGTAAGTTTTTATTTCAATGCACGCGAATACACGATAATGTATAAAAATGGAAACCTGTCGAAGCTATAAAAAGGAAATAGAAAATCTTAGGTGTTCTTTTTTTCTCGAATTGCTTGAATCTATGTGAAATGTCTCTAAAAATTCATGAAATATTAAAGTTAAAATTGAATACTTTTAGTTGTTACTTTCTCCTTTTATCTTCTTATATCCTTAAAATAAAATATATATATATCTTAAAATCTTAAAATAAAATGGAGTAATTCCTCATTTGTTTTTATTTAACAGAGGCTTCTAATAAACTCATTTAGAATTTTTACCCTTTTAATATGAAGAATTAATTATTTTTCACTCAGATTTCGATGACATGATTATCTTTAAGTAAATAGCTAATTTAATAACAACTATTATCATAAAATTAATATCACTCAATGTCAATTTTTATCTATCCTAAATAATACGTCAATTTTTACCCTCAATTATTTATAAATATTCATTGTCTAGTTAGTTTTAGATTGAAATATGAACGAAATAATTATTTGAATATTAGATTACTTGAAATTTTTATAAAATGTTAGTCGATTAATTGTAAAGCAGAATAAATTTAAATTATACCAAAAAAAAATTCCTACACAATTAATTATTATCTTCTATTGCAATTTTTGTACTATAATTTTGTTGTCAAACTTCATGGTAAATTTAGAATAAAAGCTTTGTTTCAGAATTATTTTATAGAAATTAATTTGATAGATTATCGTCTAATTATATATATTTCTGCCTCATAGATTAATTTTTGAGAAATAAATGACATTTCTTTTGTTGGATTTCAAAAAAAATCGTCTATGATTAAAAAATAATTCATTTTTGTTACTATCTAAATTAAATGCATTCCTTTTTTTTATAAAACAAGAGTGAAGAAATGACAAATATTTTTATCTAAAATATCAAAAAAGTTAAAGTATAAGTAGAATCAATTTCACTTATAATTTAATGCATGTTTTTTATGAAAGGTAATAAGTTTATTTCCCTACAATAATAATTATAAATGCAAATTTTTTCAATGCAATAATTAACAAAATGTAGAATGAAAACATCATTCTACATTTAGTTAAATAAAAACATAAGTATTAAAATGACATCTAAATTGAAGTGTCCATATCTAAAATGAAATACAACCCAATTAAAAGCAGACGATAGTTAAAATTAAAAGAAAATATACAAAATATGGGAGGATGAGTTTTAAGAATACGTAAATAAAAAAAGAACTATCAATAAACAATAAATAATTGAAAAGTCGAATACATTTATATTATATCAATAATTTAACTATATGAATTATACCAAAAAAATTTTTTTACTAATTTTTTATAGTATTACATATATTGCTTGCAATGAGCAGCGGATTAGAAGTTCAAACCCTAAGAATTTTCTTTTGTTGTCATATTGGAAAAGATTTTATTCGTCATTGTCATTAACGCATACTTCTATAAAATATAGTCTGTAACTAAATAAGAATCTGCGTTTTAAAGCAAAAATAGATCTAGTATTATTACCATAAAAATTGATTTATAATATTTCGTTACAAATCTAACAGGAACTTTCTGTTTGCGGCCTATCATACATTAATAAAATGTAAAGCCTTCTATGTTATAATTTAGTATAGAAAAGTTTATTCAATTTAGTTGTATTTAAATCCCGTTTTGAAATTACACATTGCTACTTTCGATTTGCATTAATAAATCTTGAATGGTGGTAATATGACGAGGAAAACACCTCTTCATGCTTCGATAAACGAGCAGAGATTTGAACGTACATTAAATGTTTAAATTGTATCGAACATTAAAAATTTAGCATACAATATATCCGCTTACACGGCGGTGTTTCGTTAGAATCGGATTTCGAATTCAAAATCTCCAGGCCTGGCCATCATGTTATCCAGGTTTTAAGTACGGGGTGGAAAATTGCATGCATAGTTGGGATCTTTTTCTCTTGACCTGAAGCATTCAGTTTTTTTTTATTTACCACATAATTAATTTCATTTATCTAACTCATTACTTCATTTATTTTCTATATTGATATGCACACGCATAGAAGAATAAACTAGTCTGTCTACCAATAGATTAATTTTATTCAAAATCAAAACCTATATCTCACTTTCTATGTATATACATTATTACTCTCTTTATTTATCTATATAAATATGCACAGGCACAAAGATACCGTTCTAACATTCATCTAATTATATTTTTGTATTTTTAAACTATTGAAATTAATTTTTATTAATAAACGATGGAACAGGTTCCAATAATTAGATAATCTGTTTATTTAACCTCATAACTAGATTAATTTTATTTTCCATATTTCTATGCTTAAAAAATAGAAGAATAAACAAGCATGTAAACCAATAGATTAATATTAGCCAAAATCTATCTGTCTCTTTTCATGCATAAACAGAAATATTCTCTTTATGTATATTTATATAAATATATACATGCGAAAAGATCCTATTCTAAAAACCATCTAATCATGTTTTTGTATTTTTTAACTATTGCATTAATATTTTATTAATAAACGAAGGAACATTTTCCAATAATTAGATAATCTGTTTATTTAACTTCATAACTAGATTAATTTATCTAGCTTATTATCCATATTTCTATACTCAAAAATAGAAGAATAAACAAGCATGTCTACCAATAGATTAATATTATCTAAAATTTGTTTGTCTCTTTTTATGCATATACATAAATATTCTCCTTACGTATATTTATATAGATGTATACATGTGAAAAGATTATATTCTAAAAACCATCTAATCATATTTTTTGTATTTTTAAACTATTACATCAATATTTTATTAATAAACGAAGGAACATGTTCCAATAATTAGATAATATGTTTATTTAACTTCATAACTAGATTAATTTTATTTTCCATATTTCTATGCTCAAAAATAGAAGAATAAACAAGCATGTCTACCAATAGATTAATTTTATCCAAATTCCAACTGTCTCTGCTTAAAAATATACAGAAATATTCTCTTTATATATATTTATATAGATATATACATGTAAAAATATCACATTTTAAAAAACATTTAATCATATTTTTGTATTTTTAAACTATTACATCAATATTTTATTAATAAATAAAGAAATATACTCCAATATTTAGATAATTTGTTTATTTAACCTCATAACTAGACAAATTTATCTAGATCATTATTTTAATTTTATTTTCCATATTTCTATGCTCAAAAAATAGAAGAATAAACAAGCATGTCTACCAACAGATTAATATTATCCAAAATTTATCTGTCTCTTTTTATGCATATACATAAATATTCTCCTTACATATATTTATATAGATGTATACATGTGAAAAGATTATATTCTAAAAAACATCTAATCATATTTTTTGTATTTTTAAACTATTACATCAATATTTTATTAATAAACGAAGGAACATGTTCCAATAATTAGATAATCTGTTTATTTAACCCCATAACTAGACTTTATCTAAGATTATTTATCTAGATCATTATCTTAATTTTATTTTTTATATTTCTATGCTCAAAAATAGAAGAACAAACAAGCATGTCTACCAATAGATTAATTCTATCCAAAATCCATCTGTCTCTTTTTATGTATATACAGAAATATTCTCTTTATGTATATTTATATAGGTATATACATGCGAAAAGATCATATTCTGAATTCCACCTAATTTTTAGCATTTTTAAACACTTGTGTCATTTATAAATAGAAGATTGTAAATACTCCAATGTTTAGAACAAACTATGATCTAAATTTAAAAAAAGATGAAATATTTAGCAATGAAGGAGATTTAAAACGTATTTATTTAGTCGCATTTAGTTAAAATTTTAAAGATGATAAACCGTACGATAATAAATAGTAATAAAAATAACAGATAAACGTATGATTAAACATATGGCAAACCAAATTTAATTATATATCACATGTAATATCTATATCACATGCACAGATTTGGCGAGAAAAACAGACTTCCTGCATACAAATATAGTCCAAAATACGACTGAAATCTACTATTTCGATAAAAAAAAAATTATATACCAGTTTTTATTTATATTCGCAAGCAAAGAGACAAATATAATTCTAATTTATTTTTATTACTCAATCGGAGAGAAGTTTAAAGTATTAAAATTAACAGAAATTAAGAATTCTTATAGTCGATTATAGTAGTATTGCTTTGTATGCTTTATATTCTAGAGTGATCATTTATTTGTTCAAATGTTTGATAATTTTTCATTTGCTTCAACAGATGATTAAATTATTTTTTAAATTTCAAACCATTCAGCAATTCTTGTTTCCATTTTCTTTATAAAGTAAGGAAGACAAGGAATTCTATTTCAGTTAGTTTCGAAGTCTGTTTGAAATTATGTCATAAAACATCATGTTCCTTGACAGAAACTTAATAAATAATTTAATGTTTGCGAACTATTTGGAGCATAAGTGCTTTCAAGACGAAAGTGATAGAATGCTCTAATGTATCTCTCGGTTTTTTTATGTGTGAAGCTTTTGAAATTATTATTATCAGTTAATATTTATGTTTGCTAAAATAAAAAAGGAGGAAAAATATTTTCCTCTGTAGTGTCTGAAGAATTCGGAAGTATTGTACTTTATCCTTTCCAACATTTCTTACAATTTTCAATCTGTTCGGTTACTTTTTATTATTTTATTCATTGCGCCTTTTTTTATGTGAGTGATTAAATCCGTTACTTTTATTATCTTTCATGTTTCTGAATTATTTTTTTTGCTAGCTGCTGTACCCATAACTGTGTTTGTTCTTATTTCCTACATATGCGTGAGAGAAAAAATATAATAAAACATAATTTTATATCTTACAATTTTCTTATGTTTATGTAAGATGATTGCGGATGGCGCTAGGCTCGAACTCCCAATCTTATGGTTAGTAGCCGAGAATCATACCGATCAAGCAAAAGGGACTCTTCAGCTCGAAGGATATTAT
>JAOUZG010017399.1:2210724-2231359 GCA_026289955.1 Argiope argentata
ATATATAAATTACGTGTCACGTTGTTTGTCCGAGATGGACTCCTAAACTACTTAACCGATTTTAAAATAATTTACACACCACTTGCAGTTTGATCCAACTTAAAAGATAGGATAGTTTATTTTTCGAAATATCAATTAGTTCGGGAGAAATTAATTAAAAACCCTTAATTTCTGTTAAATTTAAACCTGTAATGCTACTTTCCGAGTGAAACACGGCCTTCCGGAGAAGTGATCGCTCATGAGTACCTTTTCGTCCAGTAAAACCGCGTTTTTAAAATTGTCATCGCTACCCGTCCATTCAACTTATACTCAATATCGCAGTGGAATCGGATGGACTTTCTATCGTAGAACACGGAGGTATAATTTTTTTTACGAAACATCGACGCAAAAATTAAATATCGATTTTTTTTAAAAAGGTCAGTTTTGACGGATCTATTTCTTAAATGGCTCTGTAAAATAGACGCTTAGCTGGAAAAATACAGAAAATATGTTGCCTAAGAGACAATACAATGTAGTATTCTGCAATACAATTAAAAAAATCGAATTTTTAAAACTGAATTTTTGGCGAATTTTTTAGCGAAGAGGCGAAATTTCGCTTTAATATTTAATTACGCCGAAACTTTTCATGATAACTTAATCAAATTTTTTTTTACTTAAAATTCGATACATTTTTCAAAATCGTGTGAAAGATTGTAATAATCTGATAGAAAATTGCACATTAAATTTTTTTTTTGTCGTTTATTGGGTTTTCCTCTTCAACATTACAAATCTAATCCATTGATAAATAAAAACGAGACTAAAATTTTTTTGTATTATTTGGCATTGCTTTGGCACACCCTTATCAATTTTGAAAACAATCCACCAAAAATTACACGTGGTATGAATTCATTCCAGGTTTTACACCTCACATACTTCACCTGAAAGTCGGGACACCAGTAATACTACTACGAAACCTTTGTCCACCAAAGTTATGCGATGGCACCTGACTACGAATGACTAGACCTAATAAGTATGTAATCGAAGCTACGATAATTACTGGATGTGCTCGAGGAGTGTTGGTTTTAATACCCCGCATTTCACTAATTCCATCGGACTATCCTTTTGAATTTAGAAGAGTGCAGTTTCCTGTAAAAGTTTGCTTTGCAATAACCGTTAATAAGTCACAAGAACAGAAATTAAAAGTAGCAGGGATCGATTTAAGAGGAGACTGTTTTTTACACGACCAATTTTATGTTGCTTTCTCCCGAGTCAGTTCATCTAGCAGCTTAATAATTTTAGCATCAGACCCCCCCCCCCCGAAAATGCTGTATACAAAGAAGTTCTCGCTTAAACATAGGTATAACAATAAAATGTGGAGGGCTTGAGTTTATAAAGAACATCAATACTTTAAAAGGATCGTTAAGGACCGGTTAAGGAAAAGGGTATATATATAAGGAGTCCGAGGGCTTAGGGAGCCACCCAAAATTAGAAAAAATTATTGGTGATAAGTAATTATTATAGGGGATTTTCGTAACTAAGTGCACGGAGCACTGTTATCCTCCGCTAATTTCATTACCCGAGCAATGCCGGGTGCGGGAATGCTAGTATATATATATATATATATATATATATATATATATAATCATCTTATTCTTTTTTGCCTTTTTTTAATAATATTTCATTACAAATTTATTAAAATTTTAAACTGTTTTATTTCAGATTCTTTTCTGCTTGGCTCAAATATAGTGAATCAGAGATTTATTAATATCAATAAACTTATTGATTATTCAAAAATATTAGTGCTTTGGATTATAATCAAAATGCATTAGAAATCAAAAGTTTAAGACATTACAATATAAGAAGTGTGCATATAATCAGTTACAAAATTTCCTCTATGCGAACACAAAAAATCCAAGAATATAGAACTACACATAAAAAATACGAATACATCAGTAAAAAAATATTTAAAAGGAATATGGTAAAATAGTGAAGCCATTTCAAATAAAAGAAAAATTTGGATCATTGATACTTTAATAATAAAAGTCTGTTCAATTTTCTTTTTTTTCTGTTTATAATACTGATAAGATTGAACATCAGTATATATGTTTTTTTATTTCTAATAATATAATTTGAAATTTTAATTCCTTCCAAAATTTAATGTGATTGTTATTGAGTTTGTTAAAATCAAATCTTAATTCGAACATATTCATGATAGTTTTCAGGACTTGTTTAACGCAAAAGTCCTTTGTATGAGACAGTTCAACTCCTACCAACAAAACTACGTTTTTCGCCTTAACATTGCGTGATCAGAGGTGAGAAGTTAAACGTGGCTCCAGACAGTATAATCTCCTGAATTTCGATATATTAGGATCTATCTTCTGTAACTCTCCTATCCAACTAACAAAGCTTCTTGTGAACTTGTACCTACAGACTATTAGATTTGGTAATCTATGGCACAATAACGTATTGTTATGGAGTAAACACTTGGGAAGTAGTGTTAACTATGAAACGTGCCTGCAAAATGTATACGATTGGGGTATAATATCTATACAATGCTCTTCAATACAAGCCACTAAATTTTAAAATCATTTTGAAATATTATTATCTTTAATTAATTGTAATGTAAAACCCATATCATATACTTAAATTAATTTTTTTTATCTGTGTTTGTCTATTAAGTTAATTCAACAGTTAAACTTAAACTTGTCTAAACGACGTTTTTATGGTTTATGCAAAAAAACAGAACATAAATATTAATTTACATAAGAAAATAAAATGATATATGTATAAATGTGTAGCTAATTTAAAATAAGTACATTTTAATTATTTCTTACCAAGAACAAATAACCTATCTTCTTCAATTAGAAATCAATAAATATGTACAACACATCTCGGATGATGGAATTTAACTATAAAGTTTTAACGCAAGATGTTAGTGGAATTTATTGGAAATCAATCTTTCCACCTAGTGCGAATTGTTGCTTTATTGATTATTACTATCTGCAAAGATTGCAGAAGTTTCTTTAATAGATTGTGTTAAATATATGTAAATTTCTGCGCATTTATTCTAAAGTAGTTAAATAAATGGTGGCCTCTTATTCTTTATTTAAAAAGAAATAATATTTCGGAAGAAATATATAAATTAAGTAGCTTAATGGATTCTGTTTTTTTAAATTGCTATGTTTTATGAATTTTGTTATTTTTAAATTATATATTTTAAGATGATTTCCATGAATGATACTAAAAGACGAATTTGTTAACAAATTTCTTCCGATTTCGAGTTTTACCTTCCATAAAACGAGGTATTAATCGAATCACGATTACCAAAATAATGACAAAATAAATTTTGAAAAAGATTTCCCATCATGTTAAGCGTTTGGAAAACGATTACTAAAGACAGGGTATCAATAAAGAAATGATAATTTAAATTAATTTTAATTTAACCCCATTAAAGAACATTTTATCTAAATGACACAGACAGTATTAAACCTCTTTTACTCTTTTCAAGGAATCAGAGGAAAACATTTGTAAAAGTTTTAAATGTGAGAAACCATTTGATTGCTACTTGAATTTAATCCAAAGGGGATGAGCAAAGCGTAGTAAAAAAAGTGAGTTTAAGATAACGTTGTATAATTATTCAGTTGTAAATAATTAAATAATGAGGTTGTTGTTGTTGTTACTCGAGTTATTGTTGCTATTTCATTTTGAATGTTGTTGTTGCTAACAGCACTTGCCATGGATCAGCTTGCCGATGCTATCAATGATTTTAAGTCGAGGGTGCATGTCGCTTTTGAAGTAGCGCCATCTAGGGCCATAAGTGCATCATAGCTACACACTCTTCACATCCACTTGTACAGCTCCCTTTTAAAGGGAAGTCCATTCATATAAATCACAGATAGTACGCAGAAGAACAACCATGCCAATACCAGGAATGGAATCCGGGAAACCCACATAAAAAACGCGAGGAGGACGCTGGCAATAATTAGATTTAAATTAAATTGGTAAATTTCAGTATTAACAAAAAAATTAAAATCGAAAATAATAATAAAAAAATCTAACAAGTTTTTTTAAAAAATAACAATTGAAATAACGAAAGCAAAAGTAATATATTACAATAGAGGTTGATTAGGTATTCAACCGTAACACATATTTTTTTAAATATATATAATAATTCAATGGCTAGAATTATCAATTAACAATATCTAACATACAATTAGTTTAATTTCGATGTATGTATTATTGGTATTTTGGAATTGTTATTTGGAGACATCATATATTGAAATCGATTAACGTTAAACCACCGTCTTTGAAACATAAGATTTGTATTTATATTTATATAGCAGGAAGTAAATTGCTGATTATTCAACAGAGCTTGTTTTGTTTTTCATTTATTTGCTCTAAATTATTTTATAGAGATTAAACTAATTGATTCAAAGTTCTTTTTGACCAATATATATTTAATTTAAGTTAAAAGAATGGGGTGAAAAAAATATCAAGCAAAAGATTTTCTCGAAACTATTTGAAACATCAAAGCCTTTTTAATGCTCCTAATGTATTTATTAAATACTATATATAATGATATTAAATACTAAAATGTATTTTGAAAGAGACAAAAGTCCCACTTATTTTTAATTTTCTATATCAAGTATTTATTGTTTAATTGTGTGATAAAGAGATAACACCGTAATTTATTTTTCGTTTTTTCTTTCACCAAACAATTGAATTTATAATGTTTAATTTTGATACCATGACTTTTTTTCTACCGAATTTCCTTTTTAAACCCTAATTACAAGCATTTTGCTTTTCAGTCTAAAGAATTCTAAAATTGAAGTTATATAAAAATTTCGAAATTGAATGTTTTAACATAATATATTAATTTTTCTTTGTTTAATACGGATACAATAATTTTTTTTAAAATTTGATGAGATACGTTCAAGTTGTAATTTCATATTCTTTCCTCAGGAATAAATGAATAATTATTGACAATTTTAACTCGGTCTGTTTATTCATGAATTGTGTGTTTGTTTTTAAATTTTCAATCTCATCTAAACTTTTATAATTATTTTATGTTAGCCGATTTTGTTAAAGATAATTATATTTATCAAGTAGTAAAATTGCTTGAGTGTTTTTCAATTTTTTTGCACTTTAGTTCTAATTATGCTAAAATAAGTTTGATGATGCGGGAATTGTATATTTATTACTATGTTTGTAGTATTCAATCTATAAAATATTAATTATTATTCTGAAATCAATTGTAAATGATATAAGTAACTTTTGTTCTCCATAAGGTGTCTATTATTTTTCAATCATTGATCAGTATTAATAAACATAATGATCACATCACAATATCTTCTTAAAAAAATAAAAAAAATGAAAAAAAAACACATCTAAAAAAGCAAAAAGTATGACTAAAACATATTTCTTAGTTTTAAGTCATAATTTTTTTCCCAAAAAAATATGAAAAGATAAAAAAATTCTACAATTAATTTAATGCCTTTTTATTATAATCAAAGTTCAAGGTAATTTTTTTTAATTATAATATTTTTCTAAAATATAATAATAAAAAACAATCTAACAATAAGTTTAAAATGTTTCTTTTTTTAAAAAGCAGCAGCAACATGTATTTAAATTTAAACGAAAAGTAAAAAAAATCTCAAAAATGACTTTTATTTCTTCCTAGTCTTGCGAATAATATTTGAGTTTTCATTAATTTAGTCTTACAAATATAGTTTTAATATTATAAATTATTATGCTAAAAAATCTTTGACTGGATTATTACAAAATGAATTTGCAGAGAGATCATTAAAAGAACAGATTATTTTCTCTTTTCCTATCGAAGTAACTTGTTTTTAAAAAAATAGCAAAAAGTTCATACTTAAAATTACATATAAATGTACCCTATTTTAAACAGTATGAAAGCAAAATACAGGGTAGTGTAAGAATGAGGACGCCCAAACGCTTCTTTTATCTTTCCAATCTTCTAATAATTCTTCATTAAATGACAGATATTTCAGAATATACTTGTAATTTATACAAGCTGAATAAAAGGGTTTGTTCCCGGTACTTACGTATTAGATCGTCCAAATTTATCGCCAAATTTGAAGTCATCGCCAACGAGTTGCTAAACCTCCAATTATGGCAATCTGGCAATGGTGTAATCCGTTGATTTTTACCGCCAAATTTAAATTCGTCCCTAAAAAAATTACTAAACCGTTGGCGATCGTTGGCGAAGTCGGTCTAATATGTAAGTACCTTGTTCCCTTGTTAATTTAATTAGCAATCTCTCCCATAAAAGTTCAATGTACGAGTATTTAATTTTCTATTTTCAGATATTTATTGTAGCGCATACTGACATACCTTAATATATAATTCATCAGCATGTGAAAGGGGGGGGGGAATAGTACAGGGATACAAAAAAATCAATTATGATGATTTAATTTATTATTAAAAATAAATCTAAAAGGTAAAAAATATAGAGAATGCACTGATGGTTATAAAAAATGGGAGCATCTGTGAATAAAAGTGAAAATTTTTGAATGCGTTACATAAGCATCGATGTATAAGAATAGTAAATATTTATTATAAAATATAATTTTTTATAAATAGCAATGTGTACATTCTGAAAGTATGTGCTATCTTTATTAAAGTCCTGCGATTCTTGAATTTTTTTCAAAAGCATAAAAAGCATAGAGACCGTCTATATGGAACAAATGTAATCGAAATATCTCAACTTTTAGACGTTTCTAGAGATATTGTATCTGAAGTCATGGAAGAAAGCACAATCATGGGAAAACAAGTTCGGCAAAGCAAAATAGTTGTCGGATAGAGAAGCTCAGTGAAAGAGACCGATGGGTAATGAAGCGGATTGTAATGTCTAAAATGCAAACAACTGCACCAAAAGTGACCTTAGAGCTTAATCTCTATCTAGGTTCTCCAGTGTACCTGTTTGCAATTAGAAGGTACCTTCTTAAACAGAGCATTTATTTCAGTGCAGAAATTCCCATGTCGCTTGTCACAGATGTTAATGGTAAACATCATCAACAATGGCGTCACACTCATAAAACCTGGCCGAGTAATTTAGTCTAATGAATTGTGTTTTGCAGCTTTCCCTACAAGAGAATTGGTATAGGTTTGGAGGACACCTAAAAGTGCATATAGTTATAATTGTCTTTTTCCGACTGTTAATTAAGAATAGATGTGGACTGGAATGGTATTAACAGCCATGTCATAATTTCTGCTTGACTAATCGCAATCCTGAAAGAAAAGACCACAGGGTCAGATCAGACCCATCCTCTGATGCTAACTTTTTTTTACTGCAAGAGATGGTGTTATCCAGGATGATAATGTATCCATGCTGCGAGACTTATCCAGTCATGGTTTAATGAACACGAGGATGAAGTTAACCTATCTTCGTGTACTTGGTTTGTTTTAAAGTATTCAATACGGAATTGATATCATCCACCGACATCCCTCCCAGAGCTTTCACAATAACTCCAGGAAGAATGATACAATTTTTCCTCTAAATACTTGTATGAGCCAATCTAAGGTGTTTACATTAATTTGATCGTACTTACGTATTATACTGTCTTCACCAACGATCACCAACGGTTTAGTAGCTTTTTGGCGAGGGAATTAAATTTGGTGATAAAGATCAACAGATTACACCATTGCCGGATTGCAATAATTGACAATTTAGCAAAGCATTGGTGATTACTTCATATATGGCGATAAAGTTGGACGGTATAATAAGTGCCTTAATGGTAATTATTTGTTAACCACCTTATAAAGGGTGTTCTGTTAATAAACTAAAAATCTTAAAGGGTTGTTAGTAGACATCAAGAAAAATAAAAATTACAACAGAACATATTTTCATAAACCATGTTGAGAGGAATAAAATCCCCAAAACCAATGTAGGCAGGTTCTGACGCTGTAATATAAAAAAAGTAATACAATAATTACAAAAATAATTTCATTATTTGTAATAAGAATTGTAGAAACTCTACCAATATGTCATGAACTCGTGATTATATCAATATGTTGTTGATTGACAGCAATCCATGCTGTGGTATCATGTTACCCAAAATAAATTTAACGAATATTTTGAAAAGGAAGTTTGTTTTGAAAGCCAAATGCCTTTAATTGCTGCATGCAAGGCGTTAAATTTAATTATGAACCATTCGCTCATTTTAAAATCCTTTGAAATGAATATGTATATATATCCACTTTTTGAAAAACTGATTCAATAAATATTTTTTTTTATTTCCTCCTCCAAAATAAAACATAAGCGCATACCACAAGCGTTTACAGAATTTAAATTTTTAAACATTTTTGCAGTTCCGCTAAAACTTTGATTATAATGAAAAAATGTATAAAAACTTTGAATTTATTTATCAGTACTCTTATTCTCTTAAACAATGCATACAAAACTATGAAATTTAAATAAACTTTCTCATTTCAGTATTTTCAACATTTAAGAAAGTCCAACTGAAGTCAATGTCCTGCGAATACGAACGATAAGTCTGAAAGTTTTGAAAAAAAAAGAACCTTTTCTTCTGTTGAAATCAGAAGAATAAACGTCTGCTTTTATAGTATGCACATTTATGTATTTGGATTTGCCTGGTTTCTATTTCTAATATTTATCCATCTTAAAGCTCTCCCCCGCTTATAGTAAGGTTGTGAATAATTTCAGATTTACATTAGGCAAATAAAAAAAAATTAAGAAACATTATCTATAATTTTAGTGATTTCTTTCTGAGGAAAATTTGAACAAAGACATACACACACACATACAAAAGAAGAAAACTAGCGTTATATCAACATTCAAATAAAATTCCCCCCATAATACAAATTCTTTTCGAATGAAAAGGGCCTTAAAATAAATATCATTGACGGGTATCGGTTCAAGGACCTTTAACAAATATTCAAATTTATTTTGGGTGTGTAGACATTCCCATCTCTGATACACCCACTGATAGATAGAAAGATAGTTCGAGCAGAAAATTTTTGAAATAGATTCCCCACATTCATACTATTTTCTCTCATTTCTAGAATACATTTTTTTTTTACTTTGCACCTTATCACATTCAAAGGAAATAGCAAATTTGAGTTTGCCGAAACATGGAAATGCTGCTTTCATCTTTTGGGATTCTTTGAAGGGAGTATAAAAGTACGAAAATCGATTCCCAAAAATAGTTTCATATGTTTTCGCTGAATGAATCAATAGGATATTAAATAGAAAATAGTTAAAGCCTCTGGGCATAAAATAGTTTGAAAAATATGTTAATAATTTGTCTGCAATTTTTTTTTCTGAGCGAGACTTTATAGTGAGAAATTATCAATGTCCTCAAAAGTTCTCATAATTGTTTTCAAATAACCATTTTCATTTTTAAAATATTGTAATAGAATAAATATAAATAAAAATGAAACTCGAAATGCGTTGCTAAGCGCAAAACTGGAGAACGGCTCGGCCGATTCGGCTAATTTTTAATATAAATTTTCGATAAGACACGAGGATGGTTCTTATGGAGAGAAAACATGAAAAAACAGCGTGGAAAATAGTTAAAACGACACTTTTCATACTTTCCCGCCAAAATTCTTCATTTCCTTCCCCCACACCAACTGAGTAAGATAGCAGGAAGTAATAAATTAAGATCTGTTTAGAAAGAAATACGCGAAGTCAGTGGGTTTTCATTCATAGATAACGGGATGTTTAAAAAAGAACGAAAATAGTTGTTTTTATTATTAGGCGGTATGAATATTTAATCTATGCCTGCTCGAAATAAAGTCTGGGCCGGGAAGAAAGAAAATAACAGCGAAAAAAAAAGGTTTGTAAAAAGAAAAGTAGTGAAGAAAAAAAGGAGAGAAAAAAAGAAAAGAAAAGGAGGGTATGAGTGGGTCACTATTATTTCCTTTGTGCGCGTCATTTTCCAAGCTGTTTTTAAGCTTTCGCATCTCTTGAAAACCAATTGTGTCTTTATTTGTTTAGTGTGTTTACATTTATGAAAATTAGAATCTCCTTATTCTATAAAAAGTAGAATTTTAGACCTTTCCCTCCACAATTTAAGTAAAATATCAATTCCGGGACAATCATTGCTCGGGTAGAAAGACAAAGATGAGTAGTACAATAAACAGAACATCTGAAGAAAATAATATTATAAATAAATTATATGATTATCAAAATTTGTTTGGTTTGAAAATATTTTGGTGAAAAACCTGTTATGAGACACAGCTACATAAAATATTATATGAAAATTTTAGCGAGCATTAATAATGGCGAACCGACTGGTCACCAAAGGTGGCTAGTCTTAAATAAAATTGCAAACATCTAAGGTATTTAGAGTTTCAGTTTAACGTTTTGTGAAATAATGGCCCATTCTCAGAACAAATCTTTGATGAAATCCGAACAGCAAAGTAATTCTTATATTCAAAAATAGTCTCTCATAAAATTAGCAAAGTAATAGTTTGAGTCAACAGTTTTAAACTCGCAGTTATAGCATTACTTTTCGCAATATTAACGAATCCATATTTATATAATTATTAAAATGTTTTTAAATAATAAAGAATCCTGAAGAATACTCAGTAAATATTTTTAAATTTGAATCTAAAGATAAAATTCCAAATATCCGGAACTGTAACTGTCAAGCGTTAGATCCAAATCAAGAACCCCAAATATTTGACTGTCAATGGAATATTTTATTGCCTATACGTTAAATATTTAGTGGACTCCCTTTAAATTTCATTTTGAAGAGCTTTAAGTCCCGTGTGATTCTACTCTAAGGTCAATGCTCCCAAATGGTAGGAAAATATTTAAGCAAAAAGTACATTAATTTCGGCTTTTTTAAAATTTTACATTCGATCGTGCAAAACATGCCATTCCCTCGGATCATTTTATAGCATATTTTTCTTAGGTTGGTCACTAAAATAATGGTAGACATTAAATTTATATATTTAGAGAAATACTGCGAATAGAATCCCAAAATATGTTTATTTTAAGAATTAACTGAATAAATTTCATTAATACTAAAAAATATGGCTATCTTTTAGTCAGTCAATACTGAAAATTTGCTTGTTTCTTCATGCAACATCAAGTTTAGATAAAATATAGAAGTGATTTAACAAAAGTTCTTCAAATATAAAATATTTTAAAGCAAAAATTTAACTTCGTATTTCTCATATAAATGAAAAAAAAAATGTATTTTCTATCAAAACATTGCAGGACTTATTTTATTACATGACAAAACAGAGTCTTCGCTTCTAAATCTCCGTTCAAAATTTTTATTAACTTTTCCGGCAAGTTTTTTTTTTGCAAATAATCTAATTTAAATTTATTTTGATTTTTGCTTTTTATTAAACTTCAGGTAGTTTCTACAAAAAAAAAGTTAATAATAAAAAGTAAAGTAATAATTTTTTCCTTTTATATTTAGAGGTTAACTTCATTAAAAATTCATGAATTTTTTTAAATGCTTAAAAATGAATCTATAACAATTAATACAAAAACAATTTTTAAAAATCAATTTCTACTTAGATAATTAGAAAAAAATTAGGAAGTTTAGAAACATTTTTAGTTACTTTTTATTAAATAATTACAATTATTGTTGTTCTGGTGTTTCACTTTACAACGGAAGGAGGGATGCAGTATCTTCTGAGTGTATGAACCCCTGAACAACTGTGGGCAGAAGATAGACTTCTAGCTCACATACGTCACAAACCCTTTTTAAGGGACGGATATCATTCATGTATTTGGTTCATTCTCCACAGATCGTAATTTAGATCTGAAAGGGAGAAGGACCAGTATCCCCTGTGCCCACATGGAAAACTTTGTGACCAAGGCGGATTCACCACACACGGAGAATCTTCGGCTTTTAGGTTTGAACTTGCAGCCCAAGGAATGCAAATCCAACGCCCTACCAACCAGACTATCCCAACCTAACAGTTATAAGTACTATCAAAATTTGATCAAAATTATACTAGAATTGAATTTGAGGATTGAAACTGAGGATTCAAAGCCTATTGTGGCAACGCAAAATGCTTGAATTTTTTACATAAGTTGGGGTACGCAATATAGATTAGAATTTTCTGATTTTCTATATTCTGTATTATTTTAATATGAAAATATTTTAAAAGGAGTCCGAAAAATCGATTAATTAGCAATGTTTTATTATATATGCATCAAACATTATGAAATAAACAGAATCATTTAAAATAATCGGCCTAAAACATGTTAAGCCTAACCTCATTAGCGTAGAGAAAAAAACCGTATTCGTCACTTATTTGATGATGGATAAATGGAAACTTTTGACGAGAAAGTCAGTTTTTAGATAATTCATAAAAAATTAATGAATTAATATTTGAAAAAAATTGTATTAGCATCAAATGTTATCCACTACAAGTTTTTAAAAAATTACTTGAACTTGATTACATGAATAAAAATTACTTTATTAAAGATTTAAAATTTGCGCAAGATATATATTTAGGGAGAGTATGAGCTAATGGTAGGAATTAAAATATATGAATCTAAACAGTAATTCATTACCATTGAGACATGTATAATTCACAAAGCTAAAAGTGTAAACATTTGTTGATCAATCACGAATCAAAGGGGTCAGCGTCCCATGATTTAGTTGTAGATAAACAAAAAATAATGGAGGCAAACATCAAATGATAGTAAGTGTCCCTTAGTTATCAACAGCCTGTAGATAATTTGATTTTGTCTTTTCTTACATATTTTATTTAGAAGAAGAAAATAGAATCAGAATACGGAATAAAATAATATGCAATCAGAGATTAAATTTCCGGAATCGCTTTATTATGTGATTGCGAAAGCTACATCCGTTTGAAAATATAAACATTATCATGTATTTGCATAAAGTAAATGTTTCTTTAAAGCACTAAACTTATGCTTTGTTTTCTGTTTTATGCTTTAATATTATTATAACTAAACAAAATATCATGGGAAAAAAGAAAATTAAATCTACGAACGTAAGTTTCAAATTATGATGTCAGAAAATTATTATTTTAATTCATTATTTATCTTAATTAGTTGAAGTCATTAACCAATTTAAACTGGATTCAAACAATTACGTGACTTATTTATCCTTTTATATATATATATATATATATACACAATGATATATTTTTTAAACTTCCATTATCAATTATTCTATCCAGCAAACAAATTTTGGAGTTGGGTCAATATTTACATGAAATAACAGTTATGATATCATAGTTCTACGACAACCTTTTAAAAACACTTCTGCTGTCAAAGAAGCATAAGCGATAGTAAAGTAATACTAAAAGCAGGATAACCTTTTAAAAATGCATCTGCTTTGAAAGGAGCATACATAATAATATTACACTAATAATAAAAAACTATATGAGATTAAAAGATGTTGATGAATATTGCAATTCATGCTTGATGCATTGCCTACGCGATTATTTCGAGATTCATTTATTCATTGCTCTCAATTTTTAATAGCTTTCGAACTAAAAAACGTCAAGTTTTTACATTATAATATGATATAATGTGATTTGAATAAATATATATGTAGTTTAGGTCAATATATAAACTATATATTGACTTAATATTTATACTTATAAAAGTATCCATCTTTATCTATATCTATACTTATAATAAAGCTCAATATGTGTGAGCGCGTGCGTGCATGTGTTGGAGCTTTACAATCCAGACCGTTTAACCTAAAGATGCCAGATTTAACCCGTGTGTGTCTTGGAGTAGGAGAATGTCACTTCGGGGCCTTTTTTTAATATTTTAATTGGAATTTTAATTAATTAACAATGAAATGAAATTTCGGTGGGGGGTTTTTTCGCACTAACCTTTGTAAATATCATCTCATTAATCTGATTTTCACATCAAGCCAAAGCTAAAAAAAAGTTTTTCAATGATGCTAACATTTTGAGCTATATGTTAATTTTATATTTTAATGAATTTTTATAAAGCTAATTTAATCGTTTCAACAATTTATTATTTTATTATTTTTCAACAATTTATTTCGTATAAAATTAAAATAAAATTTGATCTCCACGAGCATGTAAGAAATTAGCCTTTATTAAAATATTGTCATTATATTTACCAAAGCACCAATTAAAAAGATAATTTAATTACTTTTGCAAATAAAACCTAGAAAAATATAGTTATCTAATTATATGAAATGAAAAAAAATAGATGTAATATTTTTTTTAAATAATAAATTCCAAGCAACATTTTCTACGATTGTTTTTAATACCAATATTAATAATTCAATGAAACAATTTTTTAATACAAATGTGGTTTAATATCTACAAGATGCCTTCTAAAATCGAAGGCCAACAGCTAATTTGTAAACTTATATTATTAAACATACGTCTAAAAAATGGTCTAGGTGAAGTAAATAATTATATTCTTTGTAAATTGAGCGAAAAAATGCTGATGAATAATAAACAAAATATTTGGGTTTATCATCTGCTCTGTAAATCTTATTTAACAAAATATTCTTGAGACACTAATACATTTAACAAAAAAGTTGCATTCGAATCAGTTTAATCAATCATTAAAACTGTATTATTTATGAAAATTTCTATATCACTATTCGATATAAACTGGCGATTTTAGATCACTATACCGACCATCTCAAAGAATTCAATAAGGTTACTGAAAAGTGATTGATTATGAAAATATTGATTGTTCTAATATTGCAATATCCAGAACTTAATAAATTGGCCAGATGGATCACAGAAGATAGGAAAGCTCATTTATTCAATAAAAAGTTAGAATGTCAAACACATTTTGTAGAATATGAATCTGCAATATGTGCATCTTATTAAACTTATTTCTGAATTTTATTCTCTGAATTAGTTTGTTTAGATATTTCACATATGTGAGGAATTTATACCATTTAAATTATGACTAAATGCAACAAGTCAGATAAAATTTGATTAAATAGAAGATTTATTAATCAAAGAATGCAGAATAGAACACTTTACAATTATTTATTTAGATTGCATTAATTTCTACGGAAAACAAAAGCGCATCCAAACTCAAACATAGAAGTCATTTATCCAAGAATTTCTTGTATATTACCAGAATACAAGCAGATAATTCATGACATATGAATTAGTCCTATAACAAAACAATCTTCCAGATCTAATCACGCAAATAGCATTTTAGTTTAGTATAAATAACTAAAACAGGTATAATAAATTGTTATCATATATTTGTACACTAATCTATTCATGTATAAAGGGAAATGCAAATTAGGCGACAAATAAACATATTGTTATGAATTTTGTGTAAATCAGATGTAAATATTGTAAATATTTATTAATTTCTGTGTAAATATTGCAAATGTTTGTAAATAGTTTAATTGTATAAAATTAATTTTTATTTAAACACGCGTTAGCGAGAAAAGACCCTTTAAGGGGATTTACAACAAAAGTTCACCATATTTGACTAATATGGCTATGTAGCTTTCAGAACGCAATGAGGTCGCTAATGTGTGTAGTAGAAGCAGATAAGTAAAGATTTGTTCTTAGAGAATGTCAGAGGAAGCTCCACAGTTGTCTGGAAAGAGAGGAACGGTTGCCCCTCCCTTTTTAATGGGACACTATTTAAAAGGCATGGCATAAGTCAGGGAATCAGTTCAGTTAGGAAAACGAGCTACGTTAGTTGGCTTAGCTGGAAAGAACAATTTTTCTTTTCTTTTCTTTTTTTGACGTGCGTTCTATAGTTTCACTTTTATCCGAAATTAGTGAATTAAATGCAGTTAATTCGCTGTGAATTTGTAGCTTGTGCTGTGTATGTTTAATACATATTTTTCAAACGTGCAGACTTTATCGCACCTTTTATAAAGTCCGCATCTTTGTATCCTTCTTGTGTGAGAATTTTTCGTAACAATATTTACATAAATAAACAAATGCGATAGACAAAATCCTAAAATCCTTCATAATCCTAAAACTAACTTCCAACGGTTGAAAAAGGCCAATTTTTATTTGTGGAATTTTCCCAATGTTAAAAAAATATTAAAGTAAAACTGAAAATTTTGGATAATGAAATTTTTCAAGTTAAATCATGACGGTGTAGTTTTTATGAAGTTAATCCATATCTTGTTGTTGTTGTTGTTGTTACTAATGGCACTTGTCACAGACAAGACCACCGATGCATCAGCGGATTTAAGAAGAAAAATAAGTATCTCTTGTTTGAAGTTGCGCCAACTAGGGCCAAGAATACAATTTTGACTACACACTTATCAAATTCTCTTGCACAGCCCCTTTTCACAGGGAGGGGGTAATTCCTATTCCTCACAGATAGAACACAGAAGTACAACCGGGCCATAACAGGGAATCGAACCCGGGACACCCAAATCACGGAAAGCGCACTACCTCTGTGCCAGGATGCCGTCATCCATATGAACATAATAAAAAAAATTCTTATTTTTAAACTATTTGTCTTCATAATTTTTATAATTAAAAGGTTTTACTATAGTTCGTTTTTTTATTTAAGTAGCTATAATTCTTTATCATCGAGTAAATATATTTTTAAAAGTTGAGTAAATATATTTGAAAAGTTGAGTAAATATATTTTTAAGTCAGAAAAAATAAAGTATAAAAAGGCAAAAAAGAAGTAAAAATAAATAAGCAACACGAAAACAATTTATTTTTTCAAATATTTGAAAAAAAATATTACTGTTCTGAAATTCGAGCACATCAAACCACAAAAGTCCTTTTATGTTCTAGTACATGTTCTTAAATCTTTTGAAAAGGGAAATAAATAAATCCCAAGTTAAAGCTCTTATAGCCTAACGGTAGATCCCTAGCATCGAAGCGCTTGGCTTTGAAATAAAATTCCTTTGGTGAAGTTCAAAAGGTTCGAAGAAAATAAACAACTACACAGTCTTTTACCGGGCGAAAATTGCAGCTCCTATTTATTTGGGGAAATTCCGAGAAACACTCTTCGATCTCGGAATTATCTGTAGTTCAGCTCTGCGAACCACTTTAATGCTCGATTCGTACTTCTTTTAAAAAGCGAACTAAAATGTTATCTTTGGAAGTAGAGGGATGAAGCAAATAGTTACCTTGAATGACTTCTCTAGAAGGTTTTCATGATGTCTTTTGGAGGAACATCTCAGGGTCGATGTTGGAAAAGGGAGAAGGATAGATAAATGTCAGATCTTCGCCCTCCTTGTAAAAAAAGAGATTCTTCTTGCGCTTTTGCCCTTCCTGCTGTAGTATTGTTGCTTTTTTATACTGAAAAAAATTGCGAATGGAAGGTGATGGTTATATAAAAAACCCTTATTATGTTTCTTTTTATATTAAAATTATAATATTAATACAAATTATAATGTTTTTTCATGTACATTAATGTATACATAAATCTAAAGCAAAAACACATTATATATATATATATATATATATATATATATATATATATATATATATACAGACAACAGAACAACATATACAAAATAGAATAATTTTAACCCTAATAATTAAACTATGCAATTTTAACTCTAACTTTTTTTAAATCTAATTTTTGAGCAATACAATAGGATAAAAAATATCTGTAATAACAAAATTGACTACATAGAAGCAACTAATAGTCTTATAAAAACTTATGTAACAATGTATTCCCTAAAAACTATTGTAACCTGGAAATTATAATTAAAGAAGAACAGCACACTTGTAAACAATCAGCACATAGAATTTACCACTTATCGAAGAGAAAATTTCGCAATATATTAAGGTTCCCCTTTGATTATTCACCTTAGACAATCATCAAAAACTACCTCTTCACCAAAATTTATTAGTCTCTCAAGAAATTACAAAAATTAATAGATGCTTCTAACTAACTTTTTGTAAATTAAAAGTTTCCCTTGATTTTGTCAAAATGTTCATAACATTTTAAACGCGAGTAGAACGGAAAATAATTAGACTTAAAAATGACAAATTTGTCATTGACGCTCTCCTCACTAATCCACAGACCCACCCAGGTTGAAACAGAGAACTGCCATTGGTCGAATCTTTTTCGTATCCACCTTTACTAAAACAGATTTTTTTGTCTGGCATCTAATGATTGTCTTAGCTTCGTCAAGCACCTCCCACTTTTCCATCTGCCGGGACTTTTTAACAACTTGAACAGGAGCTGTCGAAGATCTCTGAAGCTACTGAAAGCCATGTAAACTAAACGGGATCATCTACCGGAGGTAAATGTCCCTTGACCGGCGTTAGGACATGTTAAACATGTTAATACCATCTCTTTCATTCGGAACTTCTTACATTTCTGGGTCACGTAGTTCTCCTTAGGGGTTTTCAAATGAAGGCACTTTTGTGAGAAATTCTGGTACTGTACGACTACTGGTATATGTTTGGGTTTCCTATTTCTAATTGTTCGTTTTTTAGTGTTTGTTGAATTCTTACTTTGTATTTATAAACGCGTGTTTTTGGTGGTTTTTCTCCGTGTTTTAGTAAATTCGATGCTTTCTTGGAAATCGGATTGGGGGATTTTTCGGGTCATCAGCCGAGTTTCTTTCTTGCACTATAGTCAAATCTGTTGACAAAAAAAAAATTCCTTATTTTTGGAATCCCTGCCTGATGATGACCCTTGAGGGAGTCTTCAGTTCGGATTTCCTTTCATTTCCTTTCATTTCGTTTTTGCTCATCTTCATTTCTACTTTGGTTTCTATTTCAGTACTACTTTGGTTGCTTTGGTCTATGTTACACATTTAATTTTAGTAGTAGCAGCATAAGCGCTCTCTAAATATATTTGTACTACTTTAATATTTTTTAAAATTATATATGTATAATTTGGGGCCGCTTCGGTGACATAATAGTCGAAATTTAATATTTTTTGATAGTAAGATTAAGGCTTAAAATTGTTCTATTTGTATTTTGGTCTTTATATTATATATATATATATATATATATATATATATATATATATATATATATATCGATTACCTGTTTAGATCAGGGTGAACTCAAACGGATAATACAAGTAATTGTTGCATTCTATGCATGGGGATGTTTCTTCAGACCGCCGCTGCCTTTGTTCACGAAGAATGGGGGAACTGTTGAGGCGATTGTGACAGTCTCCACAAACGCACGAAACACCAGAGGGAGCACTAATTCTGGTATATTAAATTAGACTAGAAAGCGCGTGATAGTCTGTTGGGGTTAAATGACCTTGAATCGTGGTAGCACGATGAGTTGCCCACATCATGCGAACTAAAACTGCAAATATGCACAATACAACCTTGGGTTTAACCGTAGACACCATTTTGTAGTGAGTTCGGTCAGATGATAGACACTTTCACTTCCTCAAGTATTGTATATACATATATATTGTCAACTGACTAACTTAAGAGCAGAAATATATCAAATGGAGAACTTTGGAAACCATATTGCTAAAAAAATATTAAACACTCAAGGAGAAAAACTTGGAGAAACCATAGGGATATTAATGACATTTTAGTACCGGATTTTTTTAACGAAAACTCTTTATAACTTTTTGCAGATTGCTAGCAACGGGTGAAAGAGCAATGACTTATTCTTCATAGTTGATGATAGCTCTACATCATTTTTTTGGCTCAATGTTTTCTTTTTTTCGAACCAAATTAACACTTTCCCGTTATTTTGTATATATATATACATATTATGGAATCAAAATAAGTTTTCACTTTTTTAAAAAGAATTTATAATTGCCATTTGAACAGTATTTTACTCCCGAATCCTCTGCATCCTCATTCTTCCATTTGATACAACAGTTTTATCAACGACTTGATTTGTTTCGGCGAAATAGTTCATAAAATATTCACAAAATTTTCTCGAATTATTCTCTTTCATCACCAGCTCTCTCCATCGTGTCCTCCATTTTCTCCACTTTTGATATACTCTCACTGTGTGTAGCAATTGTTGAAGCAGCGAATCGATTTTATCTAATTATATATGATTCATAGAATGAACTAGATATGCACATTTCAGAAATCTAGAGAAAGACTATTCATTAAAATATGAGAGCTGAAAATTCACTGCATTCTTTAAGTACAGTCCTCTCTATCAATATAATATGTTCCATCTATGTTGAAGTTACTGAATTTCTTTCTGCAAATTTGATTTCAATAGAATATATCACAAATTTTGATTTATTAAGAAATAAATAAAGGTACTGGTTTATTTCTGAGGATATTAGATGGATAAGATTCCAAAAACAAGATTAAAAATTTAGATGAAATATATTAATAATCACAAACAAATCATATTGTTCCTTTTTTCATGAGCTAATTTGCATTAAATAAGGAAAAACTAAATTAAATATTAAAAACTCAAAACTCTATCTTCTTTTTTATACCAATATTTACAAGAAAGAGTCATCGATTGATATAATAAAAAACACGTATTGTTTTCCGTCATTTTCACTTGTTATTACTGTTATATTTTTTACTTAGTTAATATTGTCTATTTACTCTAAGTCGAAGTCGAAACCTTAACAATAGGGAAGGACATAATTGAAATATTTATAACTTATCAGTTAGAAAATATAAAGAAATACGGGAATTATATTAATATTTTGAGGAGGCATGTAAAACAATTAAATACATATTAAATTTAGAAGGTATAATCACATTATGTCACAAAGGATTCTTTACACACACACACACACACACAT
>JAOUZG010017399.1:2231759-2253007 GCA_026289955.1 Argiope argentata
ATGAAATATAATATAATGGGTGCATTGAATCGATATTTAATAAATGAAATGAACTCTAACTTTTTTTCTCTAAATTACTTAATTACTTTTTACAATGATTAAAAAAAACACTGTGTCCCTAACAAAAACATTCAAGAGAAAAAAAAGCTATATTGTCTCTATTTGAAATTATAAAATTATTTCAGTCTTAAAAACCAGTCAAAATTAAATATTTAAAATAGTATTGCATAAATATTTATTCATTCACATAAAAAACAGAATAATATTGCTATTACTTATTTTTATTTTTTCTTGAACATATATTTATTTAAGAATTGTTTATCCTGTCAACTATTCAGCTGAATTAACAGAAAATTAATAATTTTCTGATTTCAATTAATATTTGTTTGTAGAATGGTGCTCTATAAAATTGTTTACAATTTTATTTTTTTCACTTCATGGATTTAGCAGAATATTAAATGGACTGTGTACGTCAATTTATCAATAAAGTTTCGACGAGAGCTGGCTTTGTTTTCTGAATGATAAGACTATTTTCTTTTCAATAATATTTCATTACCAATTCCATACTTTTCATTACAAGACGCTCACCGTAGAACGCCAACCACCAAACGATACACAAACAAGAATGAATACTAAACAAAAATTAGAATTGACAAGAAGAATGGTTACCACAATTGGCGAACTATCATCTGATATTGGATAGTAACAATAATTTTGTTTGATATTTAACAGATTCTTTTTTTAAAAAATTATGTCTGAATTATGATTATTAATTAGGGCATTTAGTTATTTGCTTTCATTTCTAGTAATAAAATTACGTTAAAAGTTTTAGCTATGAAACCTGCCAATCTTCGAGAACACTAAATCCAAACCTTTCGATAAAAACCAATTTATAAATACTTTCATTTGATTAAATATCAGACGAAGCTGAGAATCATGCTGCTTAACAAGGAACTCTTAACGCCCACTCCTGTTCTCTTAAGCACTTAGTAAGAGAAAAAACCTGATTTATTTGAGTCATGAAGCTAAATATAGTCCTCAGAACCGAAGAAAAAACTTATTTTCCAGTGAATAAACATCATCTCGAAGTAATTCACACTTAGAGTATTAGAGCATAGAAGTTCGATAAAAATCGGAAAACTAAAAATAACTCTCAGCTTACAAAAAAATTCTTTCTTCCATGTTTGATTTGATTAAGCCTAAAGTTCTTTTACTACAAATTCGCTGAATATTTTTTTATTCTACTTAGTCAGAAGTGCAAATGAACTTTAAATATATCTGTCTATGGGTAAAGGAGGGGGATTATTAAAAACCCATCAAAATATTTTAGAAAGAATGACATTTTTTAATAAACAGTGTATTTGTTTTATTCCATAGTAATGCCATAAAATTTTAACAAATAAATGATATTGCAATATGGAAGCTTAATATGCAGTGCTTTGCCAATAAAAGATAGAGAGATAAATCAGTAAATATATTTAGCTGTAAATACACATTTTTTCGTCAGCTAATATTTAAATATCTTACCAGCCAATAATTATACCATATTTAAAGATATAAGGGAAATTTTTTCCTATTTCAATTCAATTTGGATGGAAATACTGAATCAAAATGTGTCTTTGTATTTAATATTACTTTTATGTTGTCAAGTACCAAGTAAGTATCGCAAATTAAATTTCGGAAATTGCGTATATTATTAAAACCAATTTTCAAAGATATAAACCACAACTATTAAATAGATATCGGTTTTCTTTTTCTCACCCATCAAATATTTTATCGGGTATCAGATAAGACAATTAGGTTAATCCTTTGCAGTCGAAAAATTAATTAGATGGAAAACTATTCACCTAATGCGAAGATTTGTTTATTGCTATGAAAAAACAAATATATATAATTCTTTTAAGTTGAATTTCTTTGAAAAACTAATCTACATCTCTGAACCATTATGCAGGCGTTTTTTAATAATTAAATTTGAAAAGTAAATAAATAAAGCGTCAAAATGATGCACAGTCTTGAATGTTGAGTCACACTCGACACCGGACCGCAAAGGATAAGGGATTCGTTCATAGCAATATTGTGATTGTTTCCAAACATTTATTTTTAATTAAATTAATTGCTGGCAACTAATTATTTAAGTTAATATTAATCAATTGCCTGCAAGTTTAAAAATATTATGTAATCAATTTTTACCTTTTCTTGTTATTTTAAAAATATTTACTCTTCTGCAAAGGCAAATATAATTTTCAACTATTTTTTAACACCAGTATCTTATAAATTTTATTTAAACACAAGAATACTCTGGTTCGTAAGGCGATGAACAAGAATTCTTTAGGGATGTGAATTTGAAATCTGGCGGCTGAATACTCTCCAGTATGTGCTGGCTTGCATATAATTCTGTCTTGGTCACAAAATCCTCTATGTCGAAAGTGATACCACTAGGGTTACTGGTTTAGAGGTGATCATATTCTGATTTAGACCCAAATTACCATCAGTAGATGAAAGAATAAAATGCATTTAGGAATTTCACCCCGTAATATTTGGTTGTGACGCTTGAGTAGCTGTCATACTGAGAAGTAATGGTTAAGATGGCAAAACAGAGTGCATTCCTCTTTAAGATGGAATTCAAATTTTATTTCATGAAGCAAGCTAATTCAGAAAATAAAATGCTTAACCCTTTCGCGACGGTTGCCATATATATACGGCAGTGACTTAATGCATCACAGCGGCTGACGCCGTATATATACGGCAGCCACTTTTTCGTCCACAGCGGCTGACGCCGTATATATACGGCAGCCACTTTTTGGTCCACAGCGGCTGACGCCGTATATATATGGCAGCCACTTTTTCGTCCACAGAGGCTGACGTCATCTAGATACGGCGGCGAAAACGTGGCGAAACGTGGCGAAGTATAGTCAGTCACTCTGTTGCGAAAAATAGCGAAGAGTGGCACAGGCGCGCCGTCGCGAAAGGGTTAATTACTACTACAAAGTTTTTTTTATCAGCATACTGGTACAGGGGTATCATATATGTCCCATGATCTGTGGGTTCTGGGTTCGAGTTTCGGTTCGAAGATGAATGTTGTATCTGAGAAGAGTATGAATGTCCCCCCCCCTGCTCCCAGTAAAAAGAAATTGTGCAAGTGAATGTGACTCATGAAGTAGCTAATTCACACTCTTGGTACTAGTTGGTGCTACTGAAAAAACTAGAGACGCTCACTAGTCTTAAATTCAAAGATAACTGTTAACGAAAAAAAAATTTTAAGTGGCATAAGACACGATAAATTTCTTTTCTGTGACATACAGAAAGAGAAACCTTGCATTTGTTTGACAATTACTTTTAATAAAATTGCTGAAATTCGAATATATTTAAAGGTATGAAACGTGAGGATAAATTAAATTTATGCTTTTCCTTTTGCAAAGCGATTTTATTCAACTTAACTTAATTGAAAACTATTAGAAAATAGGTTCATTTTAGGATGTTAAATGCTATTATGAAGACGTTTATTTTTAACAAAGGAATAGATAATTATTATCAGTGTTGCTGCGTTGTGAAAATGTTATTTTGAATATCTCATTTTAATATTTACAAGAAGGTAAATTCAAAAAAATATTTTTAGTTTTTCCTTAAAGCGACGGGATTCCTTATTTTTTTCAAAAAAAATTATGTTTAAAATTATATTTTACTTTTATATTTGTAAAATAGTACTCTATAACTCTCCCCTAAAACTTTTAATAATTTAAAACATAAATGAATAAAAAAGTTGGTCTTTTTAAGTAATTTTATTTATTTATTATTTTTTTAGCAGATGTCTTCTTTTGCAGCAGATGTCTTCTTTGCAATCCGAAAAATCGGCGTGACAACATTGTTTCTCTCCTTCACGAACCAAAACTTCTTCAATAATTTAATGAAAAATAAAGTTATGGCTTCGAAATTTTGCAGTCACATATAGAAAGATTCAATTTATCATGTCAGTCAGTAAGAAAAATCGGATTTTTTTGTGGAATTTTTGAGTACCTTGTCACTCTAAGTAAATCTTGCAAATATTTATTAGTGTTAATTTGTTAGATTTTAAATAATGAGATCAACTTTCATTGCTCTTTAGAAGTGGAAAAGTTAAGTATCGGGTTATTAAAAGTAATTATGTCAAGTATCAGATTTTTAAAAGTGAGTAATTTAAGTATCAGATTTTTAAAAGTGGGTAATTTAAGTATCAGATTTTTAAAAGTGAGTAAGTTAAATATCTGCTTTTTAAAAGCGAGTAAGTTAAATATCTGCTTTTTATAAGTGAGTAAGTTTAAATATTAGCTTTTTAAAAGTGTGTATTAAGCACAACTTTGACTTGGCTCTGAGGAGTAAGATGCTGGAAGAAAAACTAACTGCTAGAAAATCAAATTTACAGAAAATACGCAATGTTAAGCAATATATTATCTATAATATTGAGAATTTACTGGGATGTAGCAAGAAACTTTGGAGATGGGATTCCTGTAAAGTATTTAGTCATCTGAACTGTAACTGAATATTACGATGCTTATGGTTCCTTTAAACACTATTACAGCTTCTTAAAAACATTGTTACAACTTTTACCAACTTTTGTTCAAAACATTTGAAGGCTATGCATGTGAAACGATTTAATTTCGAGTTTGTTTTCCAATCGTTTTTTAATTTCCTTAATAAATTGCTTTTTAGCACTACAGACAAAAATCCATCTAAATTTTCTTATTCAGTGGTTTAGAAAGTATTTCTATTATAATAAAAAATATTTCGAAGATGCACCTTTATGTCTCCAGTTAATAAATTATAAATTAACTGATGAAAACTGGAAACTACATAATGTATTGCATACATTAAACTGAAAATCTGTTAGTAAAAATAAATTTAGAAGTTTAATTTCGAAGTAAATTTAGTTCAGTAGTTAATTTAGTTTTCAGAAATTGCTTAGAACCAACTAAATATTAACATGAATAAAAATGAAAACAAAATATATTCAGAGTTAAGCTTATCAAAACGAGAAAAATCTATATTATTTCTGAGGGTTTCAGTTATCTCCAAAGTCTTACGGATAAAGATACTTCATGAATGAAAATTCAAGAATGTTTTCTTTCTATTATAATTTAAAATGAATTTGCCTTCGATTGAATTTTTGTTTTCGGAAGAAGGTGAACAACCGGTAATTACTTTTTTAAACCGATTTCTATGTTAGTGAGATGTTTTGTTCAAAATGTCTGGTACTACAAGTACATTGATTATCACGAAATAAATTGGAATGGTTGAATAAAAGAAGTAAATTAAAATTGAGAAATTATTTTTATAAAGAAGGAAAAAAGGTCGTAACTTTTATTTCTTTTATAACATGTCGTAATAGGAGAAAAAAATTCTTTATTTTATATATGTTTAAAAAAATTTACGAATAATAGCAGTAATTTAAAAAAAACTAAGATAATCCAAAATTTAAATTAAGAATTGTGAAAAAATGAAGTCAGATAGTAAGATCATGATTCAAACTATGTAAACCTCCGAAAATTGCTTGGCAATATTTTGGTTTTGCAATTTTGGTGTGGAATCTGTTTTAGGGCTTTGAGTATGAACAAAATTCATGCTTGTGGTTTAAAATAACCGTTAGAAAATTCATTTAAAACACTTTGTAATTCCAGAATTAATTCTTTTACTTACTGAAACCCTCAGTAGTTTAATAGTGACATTTTCTTCTAGAAGCAGAATATATTGCAATCGCATATACTAATTGTTACAAATTTCCTTCACTTTTATGAAAGAACTTTAAGTTATCAATCTGGGCTTATTTGTAATCATTGATAGACACTAAAATTTGGTATTTTCGTTGATGGTGTTTTTCCCCTTTTCTTAACGAGAAACGTATGTTTTGTTCAGAAATACTTAAAGGAAACATAAAATTAGGTAGATCTGATAATTTCCTAAATTTATTTTGTATAAAAATTTGAAAAAAAAAATAAGTTGGAAATTTTTGAGACAATATAATAATCTTTTTTATATATTTCTTTATGAAATGATTGATCCCAAATGCAAAAGAAAACATTTAAATGTGTTGACAAGAAATTCTAATAGAGACAGTCTTACTTCTTGATAGGTTTAAGTAGACTTCTTAGATTGAAATCTATTTTTAAAAACAAACAAGCATCTTATACTGCATTACTTTTTTCGGTCATTTCATATTTTCTTACTTAATTCCGATCGAGAAAAAAAAATATTTTCCCTTAAGCGTCTCTGATTTAATTAAAAATTGGTGAGAAGAGATATTGATAAAAAAATAGTAACGTTAGTGAAGTCGATAAATATGAGTTTTGATTAATTTTTAAAAAAGCAGTTTTGGATCAAAATTTATATCAGAGTTCTTATTCAAAAAAGATAATTATATTTATTCTAGTTAGAGAAAAATTTATTCTAGCCATTGTTTTTATATTTAATTTAGATTTTGTTCTTCATATAATTAAAAAAAATTCAAAATCGAAGATTAATTAGAATTTTATAGAATGTTTCTCTCATCATGAAGAAAACATCTCTACGCTTGAAAAATTCTCTTTGTTTCTCACATGAGATTTCATTCTTCACTTACGTATATATTTTTGAAATATATTAATAGAAATTTGTATGAAATATAATAAAATATTAGATTAAAAACAATTCTTTTTCTTTATCAATTCCATGAATATTTCTGAAATATGCGAGTAAAAAATATATCAAATACAGAAAACAGAAAAGGAATTTTTATTTATTTATTTTTTGCTGTATCAAATAAAGGTAATTGTGATTCTAAAAAGGAAATGTTTACGATATTTTTTTAAAAAATTATCTTTTATAACTTGTTTCTTTTAAAATTTGTTACGTGCCTTTCTAACTAGTGTACTGCGTGATATTTCTTAGTTAAAAAAGTAATTGTCTCGTTTTGTCTGTCTCTGGGTCTCTAATCAGCCTGTGGATAATTTTAATTCTTATAAAGAAGAATCAGAACGAAATGATGTCTATTTTTATTTTGTACATGAGATAACTTGATAGTATATTTAAAAAAATCAGAACTTAACATGCTAATTTTCAATAGTATTTATATTTGCGAAGATTATATCTTGTCACAAATTAAAATCAAACAATCGAAATATTGAAATATGAATAGTTTTATAAATTTCTTTAATAAAACGAAATATGCATTCATAATTTTCAATCAACATCTCTTATTTGAATACCATTTTAATATTAATATTAATTAAAATTAAAATTTTATCATGAAAAATTATAATAAATCTTCAAAAAATTATTCTTGAGTTTATTAAAAACAACAAATAATAAAATGTTTAATTAGTATAATAATTCTCTTGATCTAGAAGTAAAAATTATTCTAAAACAAACAATATATTTAGGTCACATTAAATTATTTAAAAGAATAAACTTTCTACAAGAGAAGTATAATTGATTAGAAGAAATGATAATTGAATAAAAGGATTAACTTAAATTTACCGGAAGTTAAAATTTTATAATTGGGAATTACAACTTTTTTTAATGTATTCAATTACAGAAAATAAATGTTGTTCAGAAACCTATGTTGCTAATGAAAACATGTCCCCTATATTATGGTTCTATTTATCTACTAAATAAAATGAGCATCTCAGGTTAGTTATAATTCATTTTTCTAACAGAAATCTTTTTGATATTAAACTATTTTTCTTTTTGTAATGTAAAATAGATTTTAAATTAATTGTATTTTTATTTCTAGCATACGTTTGCCTTAAATTAAGCTCTCTAGCTATATAAAACATTATTTGAAGCAATATTTCCTCAGAAAATATCATTTTAAAAAGCTATACATCAAGCAGAATTTTATATTTTTTTTATTTATATTGGTTCTTATTTCATGCAGTTAGAATAAAAATCTTTGTTTAATTTTAAAAACTTATTAATATGTTAACATTATACTTTAAAAATCTGTTAAGGTATATTTTTTCATTTAGAAATACATATATTTTAGTTTACAATATAACATTTTTTTGATTATTCTTTACTATACAAGATACAGATTTCTGGCAAAAAACTACTTTTGTCTACTTTTTATTCAGCTATCAGTAGAAAATATTTTAAGTTTTGCGTTTTGTAGTGTGGTAATTCCTTAGACATGAATAAATTATATACATTCTAGCCTTTCTGATCAATCTTCTTAGGATTCACATATTTTAGTGCGTGTAAAAACGCGCATTGAATTTATATTTAGAAGGCACTATAGAATTTATATTTTTTTTAATACGAAATTTCGTGAAATAATTTTTTGTACCATGAAACCTTAAAACAACAAAATTAATATTTATCTATTCTGAATAAAATCTTTCCTTTAATAAAAAGAAAATTTGAAACTGGGAAAAGTTTCCGAATACAAAAAGGAGAAAAAAGAAAAGCATTTTAAAGTTATTTACTGTGATCAAGCTTTCTCATATAGTAAAATGTATTTATTTTTTATGTAGTTTTAATAAAAATAAGATAATATATTATAATCACGAAATATTAGAGATCCAAAAATAATATAAAATATGCCTCTCAGGTAATTCAAACAGTGCAAAATATGTCTTCTCTTCTTATATATTAAGTTTTATTCACTGTTACCGTAGAGGAAACTTATAATTTTCGGATAATTTTCTGAGTGTATTTTTATAAACATTTATATCTCTGCTTGCTTTTAAAATGTTAAATTTGTGCAAAAGAAAGTTTTTTTTCTTCTTTTGAAAATTTAATTCGAGAATTTTGAAAAATATAGAGGTGAATAAAATAGATTTTCTCATATATCGAATAAAACCATTCATATATATGGGAGTAAATATCGATTTTAATTAATTTTTTTTTCTTTAAAAACTCATTCTCATAAATTTTTGATTTATAAATGCTTTTAATAATAGGTACATTTCCGTTAGCCGGACAATAGCGGAAAATCGCCAAATAATGTTGAATTCCGCCAAATTTCTCTGACGATTGACACATCTTTAGGCATAACAAGGTTGAACAAAAACATCCATTTAAAAAAATAAACGAAGAATCTGAAAACAGCGTACAACCGGTTTTAGTCATAAAAGAGTTAATATTTTTTAAAGAATATTAAAGCATGAAAAATGTTTAAATATAACGGGGATGAGAGTGCCTTGAATTGTATTGGCAAATAATAGTTAAAAATGGTGATTTTTGTAATGAATATATCAGATTTACTGAATATGTTTTGGGACTCTGGACGAATTTTGTCAATTAGTTCTTTGCATTTAGCAATAACCACTTGAAAATAAGATTTGTCTTAGACGCTTTATTTCCAACGGATTCTGTGCGTTTTTGAATTATCGCATATACAAGCTTTCGAAAAAACAGACTAACAGAAAATTAATTCCTTTTACCGATTTGCGTCGAAATTTGATATATAAGTAATTTAGATATTAAATCTGGATTAAATGTTACGTGTAGTAAAATAATTAGCGTGTTAAGTTATATTCTAACAGCCAAAAAGATATATTTCTTCTAAAAGGAATTTCACTTAAAATTTGATAAATATCTGTAACTTATTTAAGACTTTATTCCAAATTTCATCATTCTAGTTCAATATGTCTTTATGTTGTTTTCATCTGAAATAAGCGGACGTCAGACAAAAAAAAATTAAATACCAAAAAATATATTTTTCTTTCAATAGAATTTTTAAGAGAATTTTCGTTTCCTTCTGGGGTCTTCCTCGTATTCTGGGAGTCCTGAGTTCGAGTCCCGGTTCAGGCATGGATGTTCTTCTGTGTGCTCTCTGTGAGATGTGTGACTGTGGCCCCCTGTAAAAAGGGGCTGTGCAATCAATTCTGGTGAGTGTGTAGCTAATTCGCGATCTTGGCCCTAGTTGGCGCTACTTCAAAAACAAGAGACGCTCCTTTCGGCTTAAAATCTGCTGATAAGTATCAGAGGGGCTTGTCCATAGCAAGTGTCGGTAACGGTTACGTATAGTGTGCCCCTTGCCGCACCAAGGATGTCAAGTCGCCAATAAAGATAGCGGGCAAAGTAAACAAACACTTCTTTGGGATAGTTACGGTTACGAGTTTTCGTAATATAATTAGGATTTTCTTTACCGATAAGCCTTGTCTTTTCATTTTTTTTCAGAACCGGTGCCTTCAACCTTTAATACCAGGCAGAATTTTTTTAACTTAAAAAAAAACATCCTACGACTTCGCTAGGCCCGGAAGCGGGAAACTAGTAGCTTTGCTAGCACATTGAACCTAAGAAATGTGCGGATAACATGTAATAATTAACATAATAAATAATTGAGAAAGACAAAGATGGATTTAATAGTTAATTTTAAAGAACGAGAAATGTGAATAATTCTATTGCAGACGGTTTTTAAAGAAAGAAAGCAGGCGACTTCGTAAAGAAATAAATCGGACGACTTTGTGAAATCGCATACTGACAATTAAAATGAGTAAATGAATAAATATTTTATATTCGCCTTATAAATAAAATTGAAACTTCCTATTAACTATACAAAAAATCTTAATTATAATACAGATAAAAAATAAACTATTTAATTGATATTAATTTATTGTTTTTAATTTAACAGTTTTCATAAAAAAGTTGAGGCTCATGTACAACTCAACCATTGTATTAAGAAGTAAACAAAACATCATTAGGGTTACTACAAGAGCTTTGTGTTGGGTTGCCATATTGGCGACAAACTCGGGGGCACACTAATGACCATTTTAGCCCAAGTGTCATATGTAACTACAACAACATATTTTTAAAATTCGGAGAAATTTGGAATGTAAAGATTCGTCGAAATATCCATTTCGATTTGTTTTAATGCCTGCAATGCTTTTTCTATATTTAGCATACATTCCAATAAAAAAAGGAATCATTCGCCTAATTAGTAATTAATTTATTGTGATGGTTTATAAAAATAATTTTATAATTTGTAGACCAGGTTTGATAATAGACAATGACTTCCCAAACATTTCAGATATTTGAAATTATGTTTCATTTATATTAAGTATATTGGAAATATATATATTTATTTTAAATAAAGTATGTAGTTAAAATATTGTTTCAAATATGTCTGAATAAAGTTTTCTATAATTTTTGTAAGTTCTAGAACACTGTGAATATCCAAGATTTACTTAGATGCATAATAATGACTTTCTTGAAATTTAATACAAATTAAGAAAACAGGATAGTTTAATTTTTTGTAAGGATGTAATATCCATGTAGATATAGAGGAGATATTAAATATCTAATGCAGTGAAATTCATTCTAAAAGTCTTATTCACTGAGATTTTTTACCTTCAGATGGTGACGTATATTATTACTCTTTACCTCTTGATTAACAGGTTCTTTTTTAACAAATTCGCTGCCACTGACGCCCTGGCGCGTCAGCATGGCGCTACCTCCCATGCCGGTGACGCTCTGGGGCGATAATCGAGTATGATAAGTAAACTGCTTTAGTTTTATTTCAGATTTGGAGGTTGAACAATGAGGTTTTTGTGGCACGTTAGTGAAGCATTATTTTTACTAAACACGAAAATAAAAGGTTTTTCTTTTTTTCTGGCTTTACTATTAAAATATTAGGAACGTTTTTAATCATTAAAACACTTTTTTTTAATTCGGCTTCTGAGGATGGATATATAAATTTTGGTGGCAGCGAATGTGTTAACAGATTCTTCATGAGAAATTTTTACCAAAATATTTAATAAAAACATTGTCTACACAAAACTATCTTCAGCCTTATTGCAGTTTAATAAAAAAAGTAATTTCAATTCTAGAATTGATATCATTTAGAAAAAAAAGAAAGGGTAATTAAATTTACGATCACAAATTTCAAATTTTAATGTGAAAACATTACTATTTTTGCCATTATTTGTCTTAAATAATTTAAGTCATTAACTAGTTTAAATTAGTTTCAAACAGTCACGAGACTTCTATCAAGAATTTTTGTAATGTATAATAGATTTCAAATTAATTGTATTTTCATTTCTTGCATACGTTCATTTAAATTAAACTCTTTAGCTAAATAAAACATTATTTAAATAAGTATTTCCTCAGAGAATATCATTTTTAAAAGCTTTACATCAAGCAGAATTTTATATATTTTTATTTATATTGGTTCTTATTTCATGCAGCTGTAATAAAAATGTTTGTTCTTGCTGTGAAACAATCACGAGTTTTTTATACCTATATAATATATATAGGTATTTTATATGGATATTATATTATAATAATTTTTTCAACTTTCATTTTCCATTTCTAACTGGCAAACAAAGTTTTGGGCTCGACCTATTTTGAGATGAAACAATAGCTATGATGTCAACCTTTTAAAAAATTCATCTGCTCTTACAGAAGCATACATAATGATAAAGCAATACTGATAAAACATGGTAAAATTTTAACAATGCATATTTTGTCGACAACGAATAATTAATAATAAAGCAATATTAGTAAAAACAGGTCAACCTTTGACAACAGATGTGGTTTTGACAAGAAGCATACGTAATAAAAACTCAATACTGGCAAAAGCAGGTAAAAGTAATTTTCAACCTTAAATTTCAGACATCAAAACCTTCTAACCCAAGAAATATCATGTTCTCACATGATAAAAAATGCCACTTTAGACATGCCCACAGAAAACTTTTGAGTAAATTTTGTAATTAACATATCTGTTAGAGAATTACGGAGTTTGCTGAAAGGTAATTTTAAACAAATATAATTAAAAAAATAATTCCATTTTTAGCATTTCAAGCGATTTAAACTGAGAAGCGAAATGAATGTGTTTATATAAACTCTCGCTCGAAGGCTTCTGCTGAAATTCTTCACCCTTGGCATTACAGTCGGAAAATGTATACGATTTATGCCAACTACAAATGCTTGGCGAATTTTAATTCCTTATCGATGTCGGTGTCACGTAACTCACTTTACAGTGAAATATTTGAGAAAATCCTGTTTATTTCGAGGAGCGCAGCTGGATTCTGAATGCAGCTGGATTCTGAGTTCGTAAAGGGAGAGAGGGGAGGGGAGAGAGAGCTGAATGTGAAAATTAAATCCAGTCGAACAGTTATGTTTCTCGCCACCCGTCGAAACTCGGAGATGGAGAGCAGGACTTTCGGTTTATAAAGGTCTCTAAGATTTTAATTTTAAGACCACTGCCCGCCTTTGCACCCAGAATCGAGACTATTTACATTTTGTGGGAATGTCCAAATATTGCTGAATAAAAGGTGAATCGGGTACTGAAAATAATTGAGAGATCTGCACTGACATAAGGTATTAGATCTATAGTCTAGTCCAGTGACTTTTAAAATGAATTTTTGCAATGTTCACCTTAGCAATTTGAAATTTTACAGGCATTAAGAGTAATACTATAGGAGATTACACATAAATATTTTACATATTATATGAATTTATTTAACAGTTAGGGGGTTAATATAATATAATATTAGCGATAAATAACGTTAAGGAAAAAATTTTCCTGGTGCTCCTAATTTATTTGAAAGCGCTCCAATTATTATTATTATTTATTTAACCCTTTTGGAACTAAAATTTGGATTAATCTTTAAGTTTGAGTACGAAATATCAAAATTAACCAATGTAATAACACGAAATTTCTTCAACTTTTTTTTAAAAACCAGCAGTTTTGAGTTATTACGTTGGTTAATTTTGATATTTGGAACTCAAACATAAAGATTAATCCCAACTTTTGTTTCAAAAGGATAAAAGTAAGCAGTAATAAAAATAGGAATTCTTTCGAACAAATTTTGATGTTCCTCGAACATTTTTCCTTAACGTTATTTATTGTTAATATTATATTATATTACCCCCCAACTCATAAATAAATATAAATAATAAATTGTGTGTCATCTCCTATAGTGTTACTCTTAATGCCTGAAAAATATCAAATTGCTAAGGTGAACATTGCAAAAAGTTATTTTAAAGGTCCCTGGGCTCCTTAACAAACAAAATTTTTACTTTAGTTACTTTTTAATAAGTAATTACAATGGCTGTCCTCGTGTTCCGATTTACAATGAAAGGAGGGGTGCAATAGCTTCTGAGAGTAAGGATGCCTGAGAAACCAAGAATAGAGGTCTGACTTCTTGCTCATACACGTCACAAATCCTTTTTACGAGGCGTACATATTCATGTATTTTATTCATTCATCCACAGATTGAAATTTATATCTGAAGCAGAGAACAATCAACTCTGAACCAGTACCCCCAGTGGTATTATTCTCCACATGGAGAAATTTGAGACTATGATATATTTAACATTCATCACACATAGAGAGGTTTCGGTTGGCAGGTTCAAACTTGCTGCCCAAGAGATGCAAATCCTACACCTACCAAACAGGTTATATCGTCCTAACAATTACTTTTACTATAAATAATCCATCCAAACATTTTACTATTATTGAAATTTCAACGACAATTGAGTATTCTAAAAAGGATTGTGGTAACGCAAAATGCTCGATTTTTCTACACTAGTTAGGGTAAGGTAATACAGTTTAGAATTTTCTAATTTTCTTTATTCTGTATAATTTTAATTTGAAAGTGCTTCAAAAGAAATTCGAAAAATCAATTAATTAACATTGTTTAGTTTTAAATGCGTCAAACATTATGAAAGTAAACAGAATTGTTTAAAATAATCAGCCGATAACATGGTTAAGCCTAACCACATTAGCGTAGGGAAAAAACAAACTGAATTCGTTACTTATTTGGAGGCGGAGAAATGAAAACTTTTGGCGGGAAACTTAATTTTTAATTAATTAATAAAAATTAATAAATTAATATTTAAAAAAATGTATTAACATCAAATGTCATCCACTACAAATCTAAATATATTTACTTGAACTTGATTGGAGGAGAAGAAAATATTTTATTAACCATTGAAAATTTGAGCAGATTGAGAAACTAGTAAGAATTGGGCAACAAAGATAAGGCAAATTGAGGTTTTGCAGAGAAGAAAACTATTGGATGTTGACTCCTCAGATCTTTCTCACGTGCTGTATGGTGAAGATGTTATCCCAGGAAAATATCTTGCACTGTATTGTTTTGCAATAATTATGAAATATTAACCTAAAACTTTCTAGGCAGACTCAAGATTTAATAATGAAAAAAATTACACTGGAAACTTGTAGGAAAAGTAATATGAGTGGAAAATGTTTTCCAAACTATATGTTAAGAATTATAAGGCATATATTTCATAATTTATGCTTTATAATTCCGGAAGATTTGGACTAGCATCTAAAAATTACTGATGCATTTTATAGAGAGAGTGAATATGCATTTTGATATGATTTAAATTTAAATTTTAATTCGAATTTATATTACTGAAAATTTAATTTATGTTTTGCACTTTTTTCCTCCCAAGAGTTTTTTGAAAGTGTTACTTCACTTCTAGAATTTTATACCTTTTAATTTTTTTTTTAAATATATTTTAAGTTTATTTTGCCCCTTAACACTACAAGCTATTTTTTATTTCATTTTAATCGCAGGTTAATAAAAAATATATTAAAATACAGATACTTCAGATCTTATTATTCTTCATGTTTATATTTGTTCATTATTCTTATATATTCATGTTTATTCTTGTTCATTATTCTTATTTTTTCATGGTTTATTCTTCATTCAAATGTTTATTCTTGAAATAATATATTCTGAATATGAAGGAAAATGAATAAACTTGATCACTAATAGTTTCATATTTATTTTTCTTACATTGATAATTAACAAAATTCTGAAAATAAAAAGTTTTTAAAAAAAATTTATGAATATCTTAAATTAAATTATTGAAATGAAAGTAAGCTTTTTACTTCATTTCTTCATTTACATAATCACGCGATTTTTCTATTGAGGGAAAAAAGATTTTGTTTATAATCAGTACAGTTTACATGAGAAATAAGAAAGTACAATAAATAGTGCCCGGGAAGGCGACGCACAATTAAAACTCATATGCCTAGACGGATATTTCTTTTCATAAAACTATACTACAGTAAGTTACAATGGTTCATTTATTTTAAAATAGAATAAGTTTAAGCCTATTAAAATAACGTACTTCTAATGTTTATTATAATTAAATGTACGAGTGGCCTGTACCAGAAGTAGCGCGTCTTCCTCTTCCCTGATCTGAGAGTCCCGGTCATGGCATGGTAGTTTTTCTTTGTACTATCTGTGAGGTGTATGAATGTGCCCCCTTGTAAAAGAGGGCTGTACAAGCGAATGTGATGAGTGTATAGCTAAGATGTACTCATCGCCCTAGTTGGCGCTACTTGAAACAAGAGACGCACCTTCTGCTTAAAATCGCTGATTGCACCAATGAGCTTCTCCATGGCAACTGCTATTAGTTAAAGTATTTGTATATTTACCATTAGCAACAATAATTGAATATTTAAAAATTATTATTGAAGTAATTATTAGCATGAAATTTATACACAAGAGACCTTGCACAATATTATACATAAGAGCTCTAGGAATAATCGCCGTGTGATTTTAGTTTTAGGAAGAATTTGGAAACATTCATGATTAAAAATCACTAGATAACTGGACAAAATGTACTTCAGAAAATTTATTACAAATATAGTTCAAATGCTATAGTTTTTAAGCAAACCATTTTAAAATGAAATACAGTTTCTTAAATCAAAGAAATTAAAACGTATTACGTATGGCATTCATTGGAAAAAATAAAATACTTCTATAAACATTTTTTTGATAAAGGATATTTAATTATCCAACAAGTTAGCTTACTCTGGAACTCCTTCGTAAAACCTTGATTCTTTGAGTGCTTAAAATACACTGCGTGAATAAGATATATCTATCGATGAAATGTTTCTTTTCTAAAAAGACACTTTTTAAATTTAATGTACGTACCAGAAATCAAAGATTCATTTTATTCGTTGAAATAAACTCATGTTCTGACTATCAGCTTTAATTTCTTGGGAAAGGCATCCTTTTAAACATTTTAGATTGCAAACAGAATATCTAATTATAAACATTTTGGTTCGAAATGAAAATTTTCACTCTTTGTAGTTATCTTAGTTTTTAAAATTTTGCTTTCAGAAATGCTAAAATATATCCTATATAAATGAATAATGTTTTTCGAAGCTTTTAAGAATGTAACTTTGTTATTCAAACAAAATGAAAATAGTTGCAGGTACTGGAATAATAATACAAGAGATGTTCAAATGAAAAGATACGAAACGACTCTAGGGGTGTAAATGAAATAAAACAATTTATACATTATAAGCCTGAAAACAACGACCCCATTATTAGCGAGCCGAATGATTCTTTGTTCATATAATTCATGTGGCCGTGAAAAGCCAAATGAAGCGCTTTTATTTCAGATGTGTTTTCAGAGTACCAAACACATGAAAATCGAGAGGTGACACGTCCGGGCGGTTGGGCAGATGGTCGATCCGCTCCATATGAACCTGGCCTACGCGTGTAACCCTGGAGACATGATGAAGGGCGTTATCATGCAGCGTAACCACACCCTCCCTAAGTAGCCGCGCGCGCGCGCGCGCGTGTGTGTGTGTGTGTGTGTGTGTGTGTGTGTGTGTGTTTTGAGTTAATGTTTCTTGTGTGCGCAAGGAATTCAACATGGAACGGACCTGCCATGCCAATTTGACTGCTTACTTTGTAATAGCCTCTAACTTTCCCTTTGAATGTTCCGATATATGCCGTAATCGCATACCTCGAGGTCTTGCTGCGTTCTCTCATAGCGGCATAAGCAAATGTGGAAACGGTTACGTTATTAAGAGACTTTTTACCCTTCACTTTGATCCCCCTCTTATACATTAGTCTGATGAAACAAATGGAATAATTTAAAATTTGATTTGAAACTTTAAAACAAAATGTTAGGACTTGAATAAAACTCATTTTATTTTTTAATTACTAATTATATTTGATAATATTAATGGTATTTGTTTTTATATGAGATACATCTTCATACAGTGAAAATAAAAATTCCGAACTCATTTATAGTCCAAGTATAACGAATTCTTTGAATTCTACTATATAAAATGAAATTGTACGCATTTTACAATAGAAAAATAGCATTTATTCAAAATTACGCAGGATGATTTTTCAAATGGTTTACGGTTTGTTTACTTTTTTTGCCCTCAATTTGCTCAAAACGTTTTTGTAATGTATGAGACAGTGGTTATTGAATATTTACGGTACATGTAAAAAATTCGTGGATTTACAATACAAAAACAGGCAATATAAAATTCCTAACCTCGACACAAAACAATGAAATTCATTATCATTTAATTCTTGATTCAGAGCCATCAAGATTAAAACCTATAGAGGCATAAGAAAAAAAAAGTATTTATTCTGCCGAAATGAAAAATTTCGCATTTCCTTGGTTTGGCTGGCAATTGAAATTAAAATTTTAGTAATGATGATCTGAAAACTCTAATAATAATTTGTTATTCATGTTTCTTTTTTATATAAGCAAATTTTTTTTCTATAACTAGAAAGTAAGATGAGAATAGAAACTCTGCACAGAAAGTTTTAATGCTAAAACTTATTTTCATAGAAAACAACTTTTTATTTTCTACTAGAGAGTTTAATTTTTTTTCAGAAGAAGGAAAATGGAATAAATTGTTTCCCTGGATTTTTGCCATAAAATCGGGGGATGACATGTAATTTATTGCTTATTTATGGAAAAGTTACAAAATTTTTAAATTATTGATTTTATTCAATCAATAATTTAAACTGATTTGATTAGAACAAATTTCAAATAGTAATTAAAATGATCAATAATATGTTTCTAATTTTTCACTATAGTATCAAAAACTGGGAGATTCAAAAATTTTGGGTACGTACGTATTATACTGTCGAACTTTATCGCCAAATTTGAAGTCGTTGCAATGAGTTGCCAAACCGCCAAATAATCACAAGTAGGAAACAAAATACTATTCAGAATTTATAAGAGACAATTTGTATATCACTATTTACTGAATAATTTTATTTCATCTATATTTAAAACTGATGTGATACCTTTTTTAAAAATATTCATAAAATGCCCTTCCAAGTGACGCACTGTAAATATTATTCCCTTTTCTTCTATCGCTACTTAATATTTCATTCTCAGAAAGACAATTTTAATACACTACAAAATCCTTCATTTTTCTGAAATCTCTAGATAAATTCTTTAAAAAAATTTGTACACTTTATTGTCGTGTTTATATTATTATTTAGAAGGCAAAGATGTTTTGTTCCGACTTTTCTCTTTTCTCCATTCTAAAAATGATTCTCCGTCAGATCTTTACGACTCTAGCATAAACCGTGCTCACTAAATAATGCATGCAAGTCAATATCCAAAAGCTTAAAGAAAGTATGGAAGAACACTTTTTTGAAAATTGCTGAGCAGACATTTTTTGTTGGCTGTCGAATTTTTAGTTCTTTTTAGTCATAAAGACTTAGCAGAAGCAGCTTTTGTATAAAGAAAAATATTTGAAGTTTCCCAAAAGGTTTAAATCTTTTTTTTTTACTCTTCACTGTTTATAATTAGTAGAATAGAAAAATTTTCTGCTTTTTTGATACCAAAGTATTTTCTTTCATTTTCATGATTTAAAGTTACTTTTAGTATTTTTAACATTCATTTAGAAAATTAATTCCCTATACAAATGAAAGTTACATGATAATTATGCATCTTAATATATTTACTGTACATAATTTAATAATTTGAATTTATATCACACATTTATCTTTTATCACAAACGCAATACTGAGAGAGAGAATTTTATAAAACTTTAAAAAAAGAGTTTACTAAAATACTTACGTATCAAAAATAAAATTTATTTAAAGTAACTGGTTCCATGTGTACTGACACACACACACACACACGCACACACACACACACACAATTTTCAATTTCAGTGTCATAATATTAGAAGCATTTGTCTCATTACAAAAATGTATAGTTAGAATAAGTTGTAAAAACGAAGCACGTAGTATAAAAAATTTTTTAGTTCCATTCCTACTTAGGCTAACAAAGAAAATTTTTATTTTAGTTATTTTTCATTAAATGACAATTGCTGCTTCCGTGTTTTGGTTTACAAAGGGAGGAGGGTTGCCGTAGCTTCTGTGGGAAAATCATAGAACAGACTTTCCGAACCGCCACGAAGGCACACGGACTAACCATCAGCACTGAATGGCCGGACCGCCTCAACAACAATTCGTGGGAACTGTGGTTGAGTCCTAATGGCCGTCACCGGCCACGGTACAACCCTTTCCGATGGAAGTACGTCCCGTCATCGATCGGAAGAGCCTAACACCCACCTATTCGTGTACCCACCGGGTTGACGAGATCCAACCACCATACCGGAAGCATCTCATCCCCAATTATGAGGTGCCCGCCTGGAGGAGAGTTTCTGAGGGTATGAGCACCTTAGGTCAGAAGTTTGACTTCTAGCTCACAAACATCATGAGCCCTTTTTACAGGGTGGACATCATTTGTGCATTTCATCCATTCATCCACAGATCGTAATTTTGATTTGAAATAGAGAACATTACATCTGACCCAGTACCCCTAGTGATATTACTCTGGGCATGAAGAATTCTGTGACCACGACATTCTTAATGTCCACAACATATGGAGTATCTTCGGCTAGCTATTTCGAATACGCAGTCCAGGGGATGTGAATCTAACGCCCTACCAACCAGGCTATCGCAGCTTAACAGTTATAATTACTATAAATAATTGATCGGAAATTATACTAGCATTATATTTTCAACGCCGATTGAGGACTCAAAACCAATTGTTGCAACACAAAATTCGCGATTTTTCTACGCCAGTCACGGTAAAGCAACAGAGAATAAAAATTTCTAATTTTCTTTATTCTGTATTAATTTAATTCGAAAATATTTCAGAATGAATCCTAAAAAATCGATTAATTAGCAATGTTTAATTTTAGATGCATCAAACATGAAGAAAATAAGAGGTCGTTTGAAATAATCGACCGAAAACATGTTGAGCCTAATCCCATTGATGTGTGGAAAAAGCAAACTGAATTCGTTACTTATTTGGCGATGGGGCTGATTAGATGTATTTTGTCTAGAAAGTTACTTTTTAATTAATTAATAAAAAATTAATGAATTAATTTTTGAAAAATTTGCTATCCACTATAAATTTTAAAAAAATTACCTGAACTTGAGTGGATGAATAAGAAGTAATTTTTTGGCGATTGGAAATGTGAACAATATTATATATTATATATATATATATATATATATATATATATA
>JAOUZG010017399.1:2253017-2272785 GCA_026289955.1 Argiope argentata
TATATATATATATATATATATATATATATATAGACAGAGAGAGAGAGAAAGAGCTGTTAGTATAAATTGAAAGACCTAACAAAATGTATGTAAAAAAAATTTAAAAAATGTAGTTAACGAATGCCTTGCTCCAAAAAAAGAAGTTGTTTCTTTTCAAACTCGATATTTTGTTACATTGTACAAAAGATGTTATTACAAAAAACACTGTTTCTTTCTTAGCTTAATATCTAACCACATTAGGATACAACATGCTTTATTAGAAAAATATTGTCTGTCTTGCCTAATTTGATATTTTGCCACACAATGATACAAGAGGCTTTATTACAAAAAAAAAAAATACCGTTTCTTGCTTATATCGCATTACTATGATACAAAAGACTTTATGATAAAGAGATACTGTTTCTTGCCTAGCTCGCTATCTCTCCAAACTATGATTCAAACGATCGAGCAAGTTAAGTTGAATTATATTCGGGGTATCGTGTAATTTCGTTAGGGTAGTGAAGTTAAAATTACAAGAAGAGAGTAATAAAGAACTTTAAAATTTATTACTAGAATAACAAACATTTTCTCTATGGAATACGTCAAAGAACAGTTTCTGCTTCTGAGTAATACGAAAATTGAAATAAAAAAGTTTTATTGAAATTATTAATGAATGCAAATTTTTTGCTGAAAAATTTGTTGAACGAATTTTAAACAATCCTATAATTTATTGAAAATACCTTTTGACTTCCATAGTACCTTTTTTTTCACTTTTTTAAAAGGAGAGAAAAATGGCGTATATGAATGCTTCTTTGTAGCAAATTAGTTTTAAGTTGTAGCTTTATTATCGCTCATTAGATATAATTACATGAAAAGAAAAACCATTTTTTATTGTATCAACCCCAAATAGTAATATCGCATAACAGTTAATATACTATACATTTTTGAAGAGAAATATTGAACAATTTAATAAAATGGAACTATTTTTTGCCTTATTTGTAATTCTTTTACATTTTAAAGAGCTGAATGAATTTTCTTAAATAGGTCAAAAAGGCAACCTTATTTAAGTCTTTTTGCATTTTTAGTAACATAAATCCATTTACACAAAACATTTATGTTACTTACAACAATGCTTAAAATTTTAAATAAACTACATTGGATATTCATTTCCCTTGGAAGTAAATCATGCCTTTTGTTTTGTCTCTATTAATATTCATCTTGATCATTTGTTGTATTTGTCATCTAAGGCATTCAAGCATTAAATAACCGCTTTAGCAAAGTTAACACTATTTAATTTAAAATGTTTTATTATTACATCTTGATGCCAAAATCCTTTAGTGTTAAAAGGAATAAAAGTTTCTAGAAAATAAGACACTGCTATAATTGTATGTAGAAATTGCATTTTCTTGTGAATTTGGCAAAGAAATAATAATACATAATACATATTTTTTGCATAAAATACAACATTTAGAAAAAAAAATTACAAATATATCATATTTAGATATTTAAATTTTATGTAATAAAATATGCTAGTAACTGCATAAAAATCTTTTAAATTTTCATTGCATATCATTTGAAATAATAACAATGCTTATGATAGATATTGATGATATTTTGGGTGTAGCAAACAGAGCTAGGCTCCCAATCTTATGTTTAGTAGCCAAGTATCATACCGATAAAGTAAAAGGGACCCTTCAGCTCGAAGGATATTAATTGGCTTATAAAACAATCACCGCAGAGTATACCCCAGTGAGTTTGGCGAACGATACTTATGTGAAGTGTTGGTGGTGATGTTAACAACTGGTTGTATTTAATGCGCGTCTAGAGCTTTGAGTCGCCGATAGAGGGCGCCACGACAGTTTAACGAGGCTACGTGATAAGGTTACCATTGTGGGATGATTAGCTAATAGATTTATCTTGATCAAAAATTCAGTAAAGCTTATTTAAAGATTATGCTGCTAAGATTAAGTAAACAGACGGCGATTTAGTAAAAAATGTTTTGTAATAAATTATTTAAAGTATTAATCCAATTTCAAAATATTTGATTTTTTTTTTTTTTTTTGAAATTTGAAGTGCTTATTGAAGCCGATTCTGAAAATAAGAGTTTTTTAGTACTACCTTAAAATTTTAATTTAAAATAAAAAATGAAATGCTCTAAAAATTCATAGAATTTTGATAAATAATTCTTTATATGCAACGATTTTTACAAGACTTTACAGCTTGCAGTTTGTATAGTTATAATTTTTACTAAAATGTGAAGTATATTTTGATAAATAATAAAATGTTGAGTGAAAATTGCATCGCAATATTTCAGCAACTGAACCATTAACTTCAATACATATTTTTAAAATTTAACCATTTTCTAAGAATAGTAAAATTTTCAAGGGCTTCTATTTATTTTAAATAAATGTCCAGAAAGATTGTAGAGTTATCTTGTTTTAGTATCTTCTTATAGATTACCGTTTTTTTTTCTTTCAGCGTTGTACTCAATTTAATATTCTAATCATAATAATCTTTATTCAAACCTCAAATATTAATTTATTTCTTACGTATAAAAAAATTCGCCATGTTGTGCTTTTAAATTATGAGAAAAAAAAATCGTTTGTGATGTTTCCTTCTCTGTAGAAAACAAGTAAATTCGTCAAGTGCCAGTCACTTAATCTGACATTTTAAAAATTAATTAATGGCTATATTCATTCGTCTACAAAAAAATAATAAAACTTTATTTAAAATGCCAGTGTGTAGATGTATGTAAATATACGCAATAAAAATATTCCCTTTTTTAAAATATGGCCTCATGTATTTAATTTTTCAATATTGCCTAAAAGATAATATTTAATAAACGATTTTTAAGCTAAAAAAGTATTTTCCATTTTCATCTAATGAAATAAAACTTTAAAAAAATAGGATGTGATGATGATTATAAAGACTGGTTAAGTTTCCATAACATATTTATCAACAATTATTTTTAAAAAGTAATTTATACATCAAACTTTTATTTATACAATATGTCAAGAAAAGAGAATTTCACAATTGTAACTGGTAAGGGAATACATTTTCTGCTGTCTTTACACTCAAATCTGAAAATATTTCCATCTAGTTCTAAGGTTTGAAGGCCTCTTTCAGAAATGTGTGCTGATGAGAAAAGCTTTCCGGACGCTTAACTATGAGAGGAGTAATCATCATAAATATTTATATCCATTCTGTACGAGATAAGAAATAGAAGGGTTTGCGAGAGAAATCATTTACCATCACATGTATAAACTAAACCATATAGTTAAAGTAAGATATAGTCTTATTTCGCATATATTTTCGTTATAAGCAACTCAAATCGTAGACATAAATAAATATATTAATTTGTAAGAATTCTTTCTTGGCCTTTATTGTACAAGAATTGTTTATCTAAACAATATTTGAAAGAATTTAAGTACATTTTTCTAGGATGGCATCTCTATGGTTGCATTTTTTTCTACAAAATTTATAACAATTTATAATAATTTATAACAATTTATAAATGTACAATAATTTATAACAAAAGTTATAAATTTAGAATAATTTATTATTATTTTTAAATTTTTGAAACTTATATTAAATATAATAAATTTATAACAATTTATAGTAATTTATAAATTTATGACAATTTATAATAATTTATAAATTTATAACAATTTATAGTAATTTATAAATTTATGACAATTTATAATAATTTATAAATTTATAACAATTTATAATAATTTATAATAAATACAATAAATTTATAACAATTTATAATATAAATTTATAACAATTTATAATAAATATAAATATATAACAGTTTATAACAATTTATAGCAATTTATAATAAAAATAATAAATTTATATTAATTTATAGCAATTTATAATGTAATAAATTTATAATAAATATAATAAATTTATAATAATTTATTGCAATTAAAAATAAATATAATAAATTTATAATAATTTGTGACAATTTATAATAAAAAATATAAATTTCTAATAATTTAAAAATTTTTAACTTTTTATAATAAATATTATAAAGCTTATTTGTACGTTAAGTAAATATATGTATATTTGCATTTTTTATAGTATGGTGCACTGTAAAAATTTGAGATTATATATATTATACTAATGAATAATTATTTATCTTACTTAAAATTTATTAAGTGAATTTTAAAAATAATTTTTTTGGAATTCAATTACAATAGTAAAAGAAATGGGGCCAATTTAATTCCTGTTATAATTTTTCAATTAAATTTTTATGACTTTTTACGTGGTGAATCAACATAAATATAAGTGAAGTATGTGACAAAAGAATTTAAAATTGTTAATACAGAATGATTTTTTTAAACAAGTAATATTAAAAAAAATAAATTTAAATGTTAATTCCTACTAAAGTCAACAAAAAAAAAACCTGTGTTAGTTATTTTTTTATTAAGTAATTACACTTCATATAAATAATTTATCAACAAATTATGACTGGCCAAAATAAAATAAAGTCCGTATGTATTGAAAATAAATCAGAATTTATTTGTGCATGCATTAATTTTTAATCTCAATTGAGGAAACTCAAACGCGTAAATTTTCTACACTAGTTGGGGTAACACAATACAGTCATAAATTTTTAATTTCCTTTATTTTGTTATAATTTAATTTGAAAGTATTTCAAAATGTATCCAAAAAACTAATTAATTTACAATGTGTAAAGTTAAATGCATCAAACCCAAAGAAAATAAATAGAATCTTTTGAAATAATCGATCGAAAACATGTTAAGACTAACCTTATTAATGTGTAAAAAAAGCAACTGAAGTCTTATACATAGGCGGTGGGGAAATAAAGATTTTTGGCGAGAAAGTAATTTTTAATTAATAAAAAAAATCAAATTAATGAATTAATATTTGAGAAAACTGTATTAACATCAAGTATCATACACTGAGTTTAAAAAATTATTTGAACTTGTACGGATGAATAAAAAATATTTTATTAACGATTGAAAAATTGAACAAGATATATATAAATATATATAGGGAGAGCGTGAATTAATAGTAGGAGTTGAAAAAAAATCATCTCTCCACCTGATAAGACAGCAAAACTTATTTAATTTAATTTAATACATGTTTTACGAATTATAGCGTATGCAAATGAAAAATGTATGCACTGTGAAATGAAAGTGGAAATGAAATAAATATTGGTCTTAATTTCTAAAAAAATCTCATCTTAATTTTAACATCGACAAAAACATATGGTTGGATATTTGGATGAATGAATGTGATTTAATAATACCCTTAATTTCACTGCAACCAACTGCGTTATCATATTAAAGAAATATGGAAAATTAAGAAGGAAATAGTAATGTAATAAAAATATGTTAATCGTATTCAAAAAAAGAAAGAAGCAAACAATTAAAATATACATATACTCCCTTTAGAATTAAATTGAACATAGAAGGTAAGCTTTATCATAAAAATTATTATGCATTTGAAATAAGCCATAAAAGTGCGAAACTTAATAAAAAAATCTAATTGGTAATATTTTTTTTTACAAATTTATACGGTATGAATATTTACTACAGTAATAAAAATATTATACATGCTTACTCTATTGGTTTTAGTTTATCAATTTTATAACATTTAGAAAATTTTTATTTAATCGTATAAATACAAATTTTTAATCGTAAATTTAATCGTATAAATACAAATTTAAAATATATACAAACAAAAATAAAACAAGAATAAATAAGCAAATAATTCTTAAACATTTTTTGTTCAATAGATTTTCAAAACCTGCTCTAAAATTCGAAGAAAGGTATCCTAAAAGAACTTTTTATGTCCAACTACATGTCGTTAAACCTTTAGAAAAGAAATAGAATCTCAGAATAAGAAAATCCCAACTTCAGACCTGTTCAGCCTCTAACGACAGATTCTAGCATTGAAATGTCTGCCCTGAAATAGAATTCCATTGGCCAAGTTCAAACAGTGGAGAGAAAAAAAATAAGCAGTTCTTTTTATTGAGAGAAAATTGCAGCTCTTCTTATTCGGAAAATTTCGAAAAACATTCTTGGATCTCGGAATTATCTCTAGTTCAGTGCTGAGAATTCCTTGAGCACTCGATTCGTTTTTCTTTCAGAAAGCGAGGTAAAAATATTATCCATTGAAAGTACTAGACAGTGACCGATAAATACCTGGAATAATTTCTGTTGGAATTTTTCAGGCTGTCTTTTAGAGGTTCCACTCAACGGGATCAGTGCTTCTGATAAGAGAGTAACATAGATAAATATTAAATGTTTTCCCTTCTTGTAAAAAAAAGTTACCTCTTGATTTGCCCCTTCTTGTAAAGATATTTATAACAGTTCTTTAAAAGAAATTATTGCAGTCTTGCTCTCTTTTTTTAAAGAAATTATTGTAATTCTTGCTCTCTTATTTTAAAGAAATTATTGTAATTCTTGCTCTCTTATTTTAAAGAAATTATTGTAATTCTTGCTCTCTTATTTTTAAAAAAAATAATGTAATTCTTGTTCTCTTATTTAAAAAAAATTATTGTAATTCTTGCTCTCTTATTTTAAAGGAGTTATTGCAGTTCTTGCCCTCTTATTTTTTAAAAAAAGAATGGAATTTGCTTTCAGTTCCAATTTAGACTTTTATATTGTTCCTTATTTATTATATAGAACTTATGATTTATTTGTATTAAGTGCAATAATGCAAGATATAATATTTTTTGTAAGAAGAGAACTATTATTTATCAATATTAAGTATAATGCGATTTAATATAGTTTTTGTAAGAAGAAAATTATTATTACTTTATATTAAATGTAATATTGTAAGATATACTTTTCTGTAAGAAGGGAACTGCAAATTGTTATAACATGCTTTTATATATTATATATGTACAGATCAATTATTATTTCATGTATATTAATGAATGCCTGATTTCAAAATATTTTTCAAATGAAAATGCAATGAGACTTAATTTTATCATGAGATTTAAATTGTATCATGTTGGTCATTTTTCTCTTGATATCTGGCAAAAAAATAAAATTCAAAGCCTAATGACGGCGTAAGGAAATTATTAGTTTTGAAATTCTAATAAGATGATCGAAATGCATCTAATGTAATAAAAACTGTAAAACATGTTCTTTAACAATATGAAAAAAATATATTTCATGAAATAAAATTTCGTTTGCCAGAATATATTTGAAGTTATAGTGTGTATAAACAATATTCATAAAATATTTAATTTTTAATGCAACCTTTATCATCCCGTCAGAACATGATGCTTTTGGGATGAGTTTTTTTTTTGTTGCTTCTACAAAAATCCATTAGCGAGAAATAAAAATTTTAATCCATAGGCGAAAAATAATTATTATTTTATTATCTGGACAAACATATCATAAAATCATCTTTTGATAACGCATTTCCCTTGCATTTACATAAGTTCTGATTTTTAAAAAAAGTTAATGACTATAGCAAATAAAAATTAGAAAAATGTAATTTTGAACTCGTGATTATACGAAATGAAATAAATGGGGGAAATTATATATTTTTAAGACAATAAATGTGAGACAAGGTTTTTTTTATCGTTTGCAATACTAAAGTGACTCATTCAATGAAACCATTAAACTGAATAAATATATAATTTAACTTGCACGAGCACGTGGTGCTTGGCCGTTCAAGAAATTAGGTTCTAACATAATACATTGAAATATGCATAGCAGATTTCATTTTAATCTTTTATTGTTTAATTTAATTTAATTTGTAACTTTAATTCTTAACTGGTTAGGTGAAGCATATCCTTGGCTAAAGTTCTGTATATTTTGCATATGGTGAAAATATGATTTAAAAAGTAAAAAGGAATATTTTTTTCAAGAATGTTATTTGATGTAATATGTAATTTCAGAAGAAAATGCATGTGAAGCTGCAAATTCTATTTTCAATGACAATATATACTGAGAAATTTCTACTACCTATTTATAAATGAAAAAAAAAATCTGATGATTATATTCACAGAATTTTTTTCTATTAATTCATTAAAAAAATTAATTTACGTTTAAAGATAAGGCTCTCTGGTAAACAGCACATCCCCAGTCAAGGATTAATAGTTTTATCACAAATTTTGGAATTATGTGTTTCTAATCTCATCTTAATAGACGCTACATTTGAAAATTATCTTTTTTTATTCGTAAGCATATGTCAACACAATAATTCAAAATGGAAATATTCCATATGAATTTAATTAAATCTATACCGTTCAAACATTAAGAAATATCTTTGATAGAGAAACAATCATATCAAATGTTTAAAGGAATTTCTGAGTGATTAAAAATGTATCGTTAAAATATTTATCCCTGGGGACCTTTTACTTCAAAAGATGAAATGTATTTGAAAAAAGAAAACAGCTATAAAGTTCATTGTGACTTTTATGTTCCAGCCCCAAAAAAGACTCGAAATTGCCATTTCCCAATGGACACACTTACTTTGAAGGAAGCAAGTGTTATTATTCTTAGAAAAAATCATCATTAGAAAAAGGTTATTGTCAGAAAAAAATTCCTTAAGGGTTATGAAAAACAGGATGAATAAGGAAATGATCTCTGTAACAAGAACTGCAAAGTAAAAATTCTAGAACATTATTACTTGTCATCTAATTTTATTAGGCTAACTTGTTGCTGATAAGAAGGTATTTACTGCTATGTATTCATTCAAAATAAACAGACTGACTTTTTCAATTTTGATTATTATCTCACACTTTCCCTATATATATATCTGACACAAATTTTCAATCGTTAATAGAATACTGTTTATTCATCCAATCAAGTTCAAATACAATTTTTTAAAGCTTGTAGTGGGTGACATTCGATGTTAATACAGTTTTTTTACAAATATTAATTCATTAATTTCTTATTAATTAATTAAAAGCTAGCTTTCTCGCCAAAATTCTTCATTTCCTTTCCTCCAAACAAATAACGAATTCAGTTTGATTTTTCTCAACACCAATGAGGTTAAGCTTAATATGGTTTCGGCCGATTACTTTAAACGAATCTGTTTATTTTCATAATGTTTGATGCCTTAAAAATCAAACATCGTTAATTAATAGATTCTTCCGATTAATTTTGAAGTACTTTTGAATTTAAATAGTACAGAATATAGAAATTCGAAATTTATAATCCGCAGAAAAATCAAGCATTGTGCGTTCCCACAATTGGCTTTAAATCCTCAATTGTATAGAAAATTCAATACTAGTATAATTTTTTGATCAATTATTTATAGCATTTGCAATCGTTAGGCCGGGATATTCTGGTTGGCATTGCGTTGGATTTTCATCCCTTGGGCTGCGAGTTCGAACACCATGTATAGAATGGAAAATTGACATGAAACTCACTTTTTATCTTGCCACTTAATATTGTGATTCAGATATATTTGTATATACATTCATAATAAGTGTAACTATTTAATATGAAATTACTGAAATATTTTTTTTGTTAACCTAAGTAGGAATTGATTTTAAAAAATTGTTTTTAATATTACTTGTTAAATTAAAAAAAGGGAAAACAGGTAATTAATAAATATTTTTGAGTATGTATTTAAGTTGAATCTTGTAAGAACAACTTTAATTTAAATAATTTTTCTTAATTTTATCATTAAGTTATTAATTAAACATTAATAATTGATTCTGAAAAAATTCTAGTGATATGATTAAAATGTTTTTATTATTGGTTTTGCTAATTTTCGAATGTCTACTTTCTACTAATTTTTTTCATCATATTTTTTCCTACGATTGTTTTAGAAGTTCCAGTTTTAAAATTTTATGTATTAATAAATGTTCAGTTTTATTTGGGGGGGGGGGCTTTTATTTATCATAAAATTTACTTTCAGAAAAGCATAATCATATTTTTGTAGAATAAACTTTTTGCATTTAAATTAAAGATGTAGTATTTTTGATTCAATTATGTTTCCAGAATTTTCAGCAGCTGACGATTTATTCCGAATTTTCTTCATTTTTAAATCCAGATAAATATTATTAAACTTAATAAGAAGAAATTAATCGATTGACATTTTATCGTTTATTTTGATGTTTACTAGTTTGTAATCTTCTATTGGTCTAATGATATTAATTCCTCTCATCATTGATGTTTATATATTTCATAAAATTAGAATGGGGCATTTAACAATTTAGAGATCAAAATAATGTAAATTTGTTTAAAATACATTACATTTATTTACGTTAGTTTTCAAATAAACATAATTATTATTTGATAGTTAAATTATTTTGAAAGCGAAAAGTTCTATGGATAAAATATTTATGTATTATTTGAAATACTGAAGGTAAATATTCATACAATAGGAAAGTTAAATATTCATATAAATTTAGATTCATCAATATATATTTGAATAAGGACTTCATTAATTTAAGTAAACATCTTTCAGAGATTTTTCATTATTCTTTTAAAATAAGGATTTATTTGTTGACAAGAGATCGACTTTTCTTGAATATTTCTAAAAATTCCATTTTTTTTTCTTCAATAAATGGCATTGAAAATATTTACAAAATAATGAAATAATGCTAAATGACAAATCTGTTTTTTCTCTTATTTATGAAAATCGAAATACATTATATTAAGAAACCGTTTCAGTTAATAGCTTTTTAATCAGTGTTTATCAAATATGTATTTACTAATTATATTTTTCAGAAATTTATACTTTTTGATAAATGCACACCATTTTATCAATTCGAGTCTTTGTTTTAATTATTTTTAATTTTTTTTTGCATTTGATTTCTTTATTTGAAAAATTGCAAAATTTATTTTTTTATTCTTTTTTATTCTAAAAATGACCGTGAAAGAGAATCAGCTGGCAATTTAAATTCACCTCGGAGAAGAAATATAGTAAAAACTTTATTTTAATAAATTTTCATACAATTGCATTACCTCATTGCTGAATTAATTCAATTTACATCTGAAACCTTTGCTATATTACACCTATCACTTATAATAGTTTACATACAAAATATCAACAACATTGGATTCATTTAAGCTAAATAGCAATCAAAAATTGAAATCTTCCCTGATATTGGAAAATGCTGCGTTATTTTTATAAGCCAGATAATACCCTTCGAGCTGAAGGGTCCCTTTTGATTGATCGGTATATTACTTGGCTATAAGCCCAATCGTCACAGGTTCGTACCGCCACCTTCAATCGCTACATTGGTGACCTTGATAATGCAACTTTCCGCAACAGTCGTGGGGCCGCAGCAAAATCGTCAGACTCACTTGACGAAAGAGAAAAACAAAAACAAAAATCGTCAGACCCACTTGGCGAGCAAGCGGCAACTCGTCATAACACTTGGCACAATACAAAAATCATTCGCTTCTTCGCCGACTCACTGGTGGGGGAGTACTGTAGCGTTAGTCTTATAAGCCAAATAATACCCTTCGAGCTGAAGGGTCCCTTTTGCTTGATCGGTATGTTACTCGGCTATAGGCCCAATTCTGGCAGGCTCGTACCGCGACCTTCAATCGCTACAGAAAACATTATTAAGGATTATTATTCTACCCTGATCTAGAAACATTTGAAATTTATTGAAAATGAAAAAAAAAAGATAAAGAGGAAAATAAAAAAAAATAACATAAAGCAACTACCTCGGAAATTTAATTCATCCTTAAAAACTTTTCACCTACAATCAAATTTTGCTGTAGCTGACTGCGTCGATAACATGCACACAGTGACACATTTTTTTTTTACTATTTTTATTCAGGATTATTTTATTCAATATATATAAACTTCAATACCTTTATTATAGATCCGTTTTCACTAAAAATTCTAATTATCACAAAGTAACGAATGTTTACATAATTAATAATCTCACCAATTTCAATTGAGTTTCGAAATTCAAAACATTTTATATTTGAATATTTAATTTTAAGTTTTGAATGCCTTCAATCCTATATGATTCTCTTAATATTTAATCAAAACATTTACAGTAAAAATTTAAATATTTTATATGTTTTCTAAAAGAGCAATACAATCTTAAATCAATAGATTCTAGATAATTTAAACCATATGTGAGAAAGAAAATTAAGTTAATAATTTAAAACACAATATCTTACTTGCATATTAATTGAAAATGAGAATAAAATTTAATCGGCTTTTAGAACGGAGAAGGCAATTTATGGAGCAATTATGGGAAAGCAACTAAAGATTCTCTAAAACAAATACTTGTGAAAATTGGAAAATAAATGAGATTAAAAGTAAGTTAATTGGTTGGTCGATTGAAGTTTAATGCACAAGAGCCACGTTTGGCTAAATTGCGCCAAACAAATAGTAAAGTTGAGTGTATTTAGAAACCTATGAATAAATGATCAAGCGTATAAATGACATAAAATCCAAAATATGGAGAACTGTATTCAATGTATGATAGCAAGATGAGATATTTAAGACATTCAAAGTATTAAAATATCAAAAAGACAAAAATTATATCTAGATTCGAGGTAGTAAATCATTGCAATGTTTTGACATGATATTTCTTAGCGTAATTGTCATAGATAGTGGTACTACTTGTCTTAGGATTTAATGTTTCAAGATTAACCCAATGGAATGGGCTAGTTTTTAATATTTCTTTAATAGTAAGATTAAAGGTTGGAGTATGGGTTTCAAAGATTACTGTTGGCTATTCATGCAAATCAACAACAGGAGAGGTTTACACAATAGTTTTGTTTGGGTCATAGTCGATAGTGTCTTTAACCATAGACGACCCGGTATCATCGTCTCTTTTACTGCTAGAATTAATTTCCATCGATATGCGCTCAGAAAAGTTCGTAGTAGCTGGTAAAGAACCAGTTTTATGTATAGTTTTGAAATGATTTGCCACATGTGTTGAAGCAAGAGATTCGTCTACTAGTATCCCGGATAGCACATCCTGTAACATAATATTGTACAATATTGTGCGATGTTATATGATATTAGACAATATTATACAATATAAAACAATATTGTGAATATAGATCAATATTGTACAATATTAAACAATATTGCGAATATAGATCAATATTGTACAATATTAAACGATATTGCGAATATAGATATATTGTACACTATTAAATAATATTGCGAATATATATATTGTACATTATTAAACAATATTGCGAATATAGATATATTGTACAATATTAAACAATATTGCGAATATTGATCAATATTGTACAATATTAAACAATATTGCAAATATTGATCAATATTGTACAATGTTTGTGTGCTACTAGAGATAGGAGAAGCAGTGGAAACATTCACAGGTGAGGGTACCCAAAATTTGAATTTTTCTGACATTGATTCATTTTGGTTTCGATTTTGGTTTCATTTCATTTGGTGACTAGGCGAAAATCTATCAAATCCTGTGCATCTGGTGCAATATCACAGATTGGAACGGACAGAGTTTCATTCTGAGTAGTACATAATTTAGTTCATTTAGAACTAGAATGTATTTCTGGTTGTTTGGTTGAATTTTCTGGAGAGAGAGCCATCCTTGGCGAAACCGTGCCAAGAATAGAGAATGTATTTCTAGAAATTTTATTTGTGTTATTGAAAGCCAAATAATCATCGGATGAGTTATTTTGACTGCTTAAGCTTTTGTTTGAGCTATGGAATCATCGTTAGTGCTTTTTGATGTTGGAATTTGCTTTTGAGCTTTCACAAGTTTTAAAGCTGAGGTGTAAGGTATCTGATTTTTTTTTACTTTTATACTAATAACTTCCTTTTCAAGCAACCACGCTAGGAAATTTCTAGAATACGAGGTAGTTGGCACCTTTACAGCTTACACACTTTTCTACAGAGACACATTAAGCACTGTCATTACCGACATCTGCACAACAGACGCTGGTTAGTGTCTCGCCACAAGAAGTTTTAGAATGCCCCAAACGTTGGCATTTAAAACAATGAAGTGGATACGGTCTTACTGGAAGGTGCATATAGCCTGCTTTAATATACTCTAGCAGTTTTGGAAACCTGTTGTCAAAATAAAATCCATTGTCTCATGGAATTCACCATTTCTTCGTTTGATTTATATCATACATGGCCCACACTTTCTCTTTTCAATTCTTTGAGAATTTCTTCCATTTCAAGATTAAATAATTCCATGGAGGTGAAAATTCCTTATGAGGAATATAAAGAACAATACAGAGAAATGAGGATTTGGATATTATCAGATTTCTTCAAAATTTTTATTTGTTATAACTGTTTCCGGGACTGAACTTCCACAAGCAAGTCTCTAGAACGACGTTTCTTGGTGCATTCTATTTGCCCGATGTTATCATCGATGCGCTTTACAACTAAGAAGGGAGATATTCAAAGAAAAGTCTCATTCATTTTGGAAACTCTTTTCACGGTATAAAAAAAGTAGGATAGATAGATGCCAGTGCATTGTTTGGAACAATTTTCCCTCTTAAGGGAGCAGATTTCTGCTTGCCCATACGACATTTGATAGAAATTCAGACCCCCCCCCCGGTAACGCCTTTTATGGAGCCCAAAACGGGAAGGCGACCACCGGCTCTGGTCATTCCCAACCTCAGTGCTTACTTTAGTGCTATCCGGAACTCAAACGTGCAGTTACCCTCGGGGATAATGACCTCCCATAACGCCATGCCCAAGGAGTTACCCCTTCATTTATCCCTTGCAGACTAGCCACTCATGTAACTTTTTATCAACCGATTGATACACTGGGAGCCACAGTGCAACACTCATCTAATGGGTGAGTGGTGCACCCATTAGATGAGTGGTGCCGATGATTGGTGACCATTAGATGAGTCCCCATGTGGCCTACACATGGGGACCTCGGCTGTCCATGAGAAGAAAGAAGCAAACAGACCTACGACAGAGAGCTTTCTCGCTTGCTGTTGTGTTATGAAAGAATCAAATTGACAAAAGAAGACATGGAGAAAAATAAATATAAAGAAAGTATAAATACCTGGGAATCTCGGGATTAGAGTACCCGTACCCGCTTAAAGAAGATGGACCACTGAGGAGTAAAATTAATTTTGGAGAAAAATTGTAAACTGCCATGACATACTTTCTGCCTTCCGTACAACAAACTCTTTAATCCGTAATTTAGAAGAAATAATTTTATTTGTTATTATTGTTGTTACTTATGGCATTTGCCATTGGACAAGCCTAGATGATGAAAGCATCAGTAAATTTAAGCCTAAAGAGCGCGTCTTGTTTTCGAAGTAGAGCCATTTAGGACTAAGAGTGTGACTTAGATACACACTCATCACACTTTCGCTTGCACAGCCACTTTTTACAGGGGGGCACAGTCAAATATCTCACAGATAGCACACAGAAGAACAACCATGCCCGATCGAGACTCGAGCCCTGGACCCCCAGAACATGAGGAAGACGCGCTACCTCTGAGCCAGAGAGCCGGCGAAATAATTTTATATAACAAAACTAAGAAATAATTACATTGGTGTGATAAATTTATAATTTCTATATGTCGGTGTAATATTTGTTTTCATATTCATTTCCAATATAAATAACTGTATTTGTCTTACTTTAATAACTATTCATTATCAGATTATTAACTATTTATTTAGCGATTATCCACAATACATATATAGTAAAAACACTTTGAAAAATGTATGAAATATCTCTCTTATACAAATATTTATCAATTTTTTTTGAGAATTGTATATAGAAAACCCCTCATATCTGGTTATTTCCTCTTTATACAGAAAAAAAAACGTTTTTAACTATATAAAGAAAAAAGTCTTTATATTTCAGAATATACTAGCTGTTTATAATTCTCTTATGAGATAAAAGCATCGCTAAGAAAAGTTAGTTAATAGAAAGCTATGATAAGCTCCTTTGATTCCATTCCTCATTAAAGTTTGTATACTTAAAAAAATCATTAAATTTTGTATATTTCCCCAAAAAATCATTGCAGTTGATGTATGTCCCACTAAATCATGGAAGAGGGGGCGGGGAAATCATTGAGGTCCCAAAAAATCATTGAAGTAGTGTATTCCCCTCCCCAAAATGATTAACATTTACGTAATTAAAAAATTATTGAAATTGCTATATTTCAAATAAATAGTGTTTGTATGTTTTCCAATAAAATGTTTAAATAGCTTTATTTCTTTAAACTTGATCAACAATAAATTTTACTCTTTAATTGAAATTGTGGCTTTTTTGGCAAATTCTTGAGATTATTATAGCAAATTTAAGGATTACAGTCCGTTTATAATATCCACAAAATACTTTTGTTTTCAGCAACACTGAAAGCGAATCTCAACCAAAAAGTTCTTATTGGTTTGCTATGTTGCTGATAAGTAACCAGCTTAAGCTTATTGACCAAAAGAGCTCAATAAATTATATTTACAAAGAAGTTTATTATACAAAAATTGAAATTTTATTTCGATACATCAATGTACAATATATGTACACTCACGTGATGTTACTCTTTTTTAGGCTTATTTCTTTAAATAATTATTTTTAATGTATAGAATAATGATAAAATTTTAAAAAGGCAGTTTATTTTAAGAAAATATTACGAATTATTTTCATATTTAAATGAACAACATTAAGAATTACAATAATTGAGACTCTTAAAAAAAGCTTTTAAAAGATGATACAAGGATTCATAAGTTATTTGTTAAGATTTCAGATTACGAAAAATAGGATTGAAGTTTCAAGCAGCCCATCAAAGATACTCCTTACTTGTAAACTTGGTAAGTTATTAACACATTAGACATTTATAGGTTTATTGTTAAGCTATGGTATGATAATTTAAAAATTGGTTTCTAGTAAATTATCATTTTTATCACTTTAACAGTCAAATGACCATTTACGAACAATCAATCCCTAAATTACCATGTCATAGATTGATCAGTCAATTTAAGGAGGCTGATCAATTTGAAACCTTGTAAACCTACTAAGTTTACGATCAAAAGGGATTTTCCTTTAACACAATCTTGATCAACCTTCTTTGTTTTATTGATCAACCTGCGACATAAGTAGAGATTGGTTATTGGTAAATTATCTTTTTCATCTGTTCATCAGCAGACTGTATAGTCAGTTTTCACTAAAGTTCAAATGTATGTGACCACTCAGTTTCTGCAAATTATCAATCATATATGTATGTCCATCTAAATATGAAACCAATCAGTGTGATTAGATGTTTGATAAAAGGGACCAAACATGCTAAATAAAAATCTGAGGATATAAAGAAGCAAGCGGATTGAGATAGATTATTGATCACTTATCCTCCCAGTCACTTGACGAGTCAAATCACTGGACAGATATCTCTAAAGATCAGATATCAGTGATTGATCAGCTACCGCCAAAAAATCCATTTGCCTATGAATCTGGTGCTGGATAAATAAATATTATATAAAAATATAGCAAATTTTAACGTATTGGTATTGGACAGACATTTATTAGTTGATTGTTGGTCAGTAACTATTTGTCTCTTGACCATGAATCAAAATCAAGATACAATCAAGTTTTAAAGTAAATATTAAAACATTCAAATTAAATTAAAATTAAAACTGAAAAAAGAAAAAAAAGCTCGAAATACTTTTAGAAGATTGAATATCTGATCTCTTTTGATCGAATATGGATTAGCTATTGACAAATTAAAATGTAATCATTTTTTAAAAAATCCTTGAGTTTTGATATTAAAATATCATAGGAAAATCATATTCAATATGATAATGTGACTGGAAAAAATGGAATATTTTAATTCTTTGATTCAGTATTTGTAAAAACATATAGTACAGGGATATTTTATTCCACCCGTAAGAAAAATATCAATTCTATTTTGATTTTCTAAATAAGCATTCGTAATCTTTTTACTTTGAAGTATTAAATCTAGGTCTTTTGTTCGTGATAAAAATTAACTACTAAAATCAAAATTAAAGATTTTATAAAAGTTCATCTTCTAATAATCTTTTCATGGAAAAGATTTGAATAAAAAGTTACATTAAATAATTGTATTTCTGTTGATTCCATTTATTTCAGAAACCTTAAGGGAAAACATTTTTCATTTATGAAATTGCAAGAATGTTTTCTTTCAATTATAATTTTAAAACGAATTTTAATCCACCTTATTCAATGTCTTCAAGGACAAAAGCACGAGCAGTAATAAAATTTATAAATAAATCTCTTTTGAGATTCGAAATCTTTTGTTTTAAATGTCTCGCTACATCGTTATATGGATATTTATGTCTGATTTAAAATAATTCCAAATTATCTAATAAAAATATATTAAAATATTACGAAATATTTTAAATACGAAATAATTTTATCCAAATAATAGGAAATATTTTTATCTTGAAATTTATTTCCGGAAAAAGGCTAATATAAAATCTTGTGAAATAGAGAAATTTTTATCTCTTGTGTATAAAGAAGAAACGTACTATGTACACGAGATATTTTTAGCGAGATAAAATTTTAAAAAATTCTTAAATAGACTTATTTTTAACTGAAGTTTTTAAAAAAATCTAATATAGACTTATTTTATAATACATTGTTTTGAATTCTAATATAACCTTATTTTTTAACTAAATATTTTTTTAAAATTTTCTGAAAAACTATTTTTAACTAAATTTTTCTTTAAAAAAATTCTAAGATAGACTTATTCCTACTAAATAATTTAAAAAAATTATGAGATAGACTTATTTTTAACTAAATAATTTTAAAAAAATCTAAGATAGATTAAAGTTTAAAATGAATATTTAAAAAAAAAACAAGCATACTAAGGAAAAATCGAAATTTCTTTTAAAACAGGCTTTACAATATTTCGATTACTCAACTTTTGTTCTGAAATTCTTTTGGATGAGAAGAAGACATTATGAAACACCCTTCTTATGTATGCAGTCACCCACACCGCCATCACTGAATCTAAACATACGAACGAGTCATGAAAGCCTGTCGTGTGCTAAAATAACTTTTGATAACATCGCTTCCTTGCAGTTTGTATTACAAACATTTGTTTGTGACTGATTCTGAGTTGAAATTCATTCCGACTACGGAATGTAATCGGCTAATGGATGCATATTATGGCACGTATTATAAAGTATAGATTATGGTGAATTAATTTTAAAATGTGAATTACTGGTAATTCTTGTATTTATATCTTTAATTTCGCAGTTTGAACAATGTCAATTATTCCAGCTTTCATTAATATGAAACAAGAGTTAAAAAAATAGCAAATTTGATTAGTTTTACACATAATTCTTAATAATTAATTTATTTAAGGGGGGAAATATGAAGGGAAATTTGAAGAATATATCCTTTCTAATAAGGTTTTGAAATAAATTAGAGAATAAAGGTTTTTTTTTTCATTTGTGCATTTATTTTTATAATCAGAAGATTCGATATATTGATATGTATCATTATTTAATGTAATGAAATTATCAAGCAATGATCTTTAAAGATTTACAAATATTTTATACATGAAGATTATTTGCTTTCGGTATCAAAATAAAGGAAGCTAAAATTAATTACAATTTATGAGAAGGATGCATAGTAAGGAAATTTATTACCATTAAATGTTTAATATTTATAAAACGCTTTTAATAATCAAGCTTTAAATATAGTAGTAAATCTTTGTTATTAGTAAAGATAATAAGAAAGTATCTTAATAAAGCCGAGTTTATATGTGTGTTTACAATTGATCTAAACATACGAAATCTAAAACGTATATATTCGGAATCTGAAAAAATTATTATACGAGACTTCTGTTTCTTTTAAATTGTAATTGGGCTGGGATAGCCTGGTTGGTAGAGCCTTGGACTCGTACTCCTTAGGTAAC